>JAQQZT010000011.1:17785380-17797702 GCA_030068275.1 Clarias platycephalus | reverse complement strand
ACACACACACACACACACACACACACACACACACACACACACACACACACACACACACAAACACACACACACACAAACACACACACACACAGAGTTGTGTTATGCATGTAAATATGTGTGTATCTACATCCTGTGATAAAAAAAGTCTTTGCTTACACCAAACAGTTACAATAGGTAAGATTAGGAGCTGTTACCATAGAGTTCAGGCAGACTGAATTGTCTGTGCAGCCTCCATTATTCGGTCCACTGCACTCATCAATGTCATCACACACCTGTGGTTAGAATAAGGGTTGCATGATCCAATGTTATTTTAATGTTGTAATACAGTTATAACAAAATCAAGAAAAACATTTACCAAAAAAAAACAAGCTGTACAGGGACGCTAGATGTGAATGTACAGATACACAAATTCTTTATATATATGGTCCTGCAAATATACACAATTCAATTCAGTTTTATTTTTTATTTTATTTTTTACAGGAGTATCTCAATAAATTAGAATATTCTCAAAAAGTTTATTTATTTCAATAATTCAATTCAAAAAGTGAAACTTGTATTTATAGATTCATTACATACAGACTGATATGTTTTAAGTGTTTATGTCTTTACATTTTGATGATTATGGCTTACAACTAATGAGAATCCATAATTCAGTATCACAGAAAATGTGAATATTACTTTTTTTTTTTTTTTAAGTGATTTTTAACACAGAAAAGTTGGACAACTGAAAAGTATGAACATGTACAGCACTCAATACTTGGTCGGGGCTCTCTTTGCATGAATTACTGCAGCAATGTGGTGTGGCATGGAGGCGATCAGTCTGTGGCACTGCTGAGGTGTTGTGGAAGCCCAAGTTGCTCTGATAGTGGTCTTCAGCTCTTCTGCATTGTTGGGTCTGGTGTCTCACATCTTACTCCTCACAATATCCCATATATGCCTTATGGAGTTTAGGTCAGGCGAGGTTGCTGGCCAATCAAGGACAGGGATACCATGGTCCTTAAACAAGGTATTAGTACTTTTGGCAGTGTGGGCAGGTGCCAAGTCCTGCTGGAATATGAAATCAGCATCTTCATAAAGCTAGTCAGCAGAGGGAAGCATGAAGTGCTCTAAAACTTGCTGGTAGACGGCTGCGCTGACCCTGGACCTGATAAAACATAGTAGACCAACACCAGCGGATGACATGGCTCTGTAAACCACTACCGACTGTGTAAACTGTGCACTGAACCTTAAGCATTTTAGATGCTGTGCCTCTCCTCTCTTCCTCCAGACTCTGGGACCTGATTTCCAAATGAAATGCAAAAATTATTTTCATCTGAAAAGAGGACTTTGGCCTACTGAGCAACAGTCGAGTCCTTTTTGTCCTTAGCCCAGGTAAGATGCCTCAGACGTCGTCTCTGGTTCAAGACTGGCCTGACACAAGGAATGTGACAGCTGTAGCCCATGTTCTGTATACGTCTGTACGTAGAGGCTCTTCAAGCATTGACTCCAGCTGCAGTCGTTAGCAATGACCTTTTGTATCTTACTCTCCATGTCCAGGGTGTCATGGATTGTTTTCTGGACAACTGTCAAGTCAGCAGTCTTTCCCATGATTATTTAGCCCACTGAACCAGACTGGGAGTCTGGGAGGCTTAGAAAACCTTTGTAGGTGTTTTGAGTTAATTAGCTGATTCGAGTGGGACACCATGAGTTTCCAATATTGAACTTTTTCACAATATCCTAATTTTCTGAGATACTGTACTGAATTTTGGGTTTTCATTAGCTGTAAGCCATAATCATCAAAAGTAAAAGAAATACACTTGAAATATATCAGTCTGTGCGTAATAAATCTATAAAATATATGAATGTAACCTTTTTAAAATTACACAAATAAATAAACTTTTAAATGATAATCTAATTTATTGAGATGCACCTGTGTGTGTGTGTGTGTGTGTGTGTGTACTGTATATGTATATACAGCCTTAAGCCTTCAATTCAGTTTTCCACATTTAGAGTTCATATGCTATTACCAACTATAAAAACAAGTACACTTACTTCGTACAAAAACATTTTATCAGTGTAATTTTAAAAGATTTGAGACCATTTTGTGTTGTACATCATGAGTAAAGGGTTCTAAAATGGTTCATGAACACTTACTCTTAAGTAGAGATATTCACTGGATGGATTTTTTTTTATCCTACTTGAGAAGGTATAATTTTTGTGTGTATCTGTCTGCAATATTTTTTTATGAATTCAGTTGGATGAAATCTCCACAATGTAAACAAACCACCATCTTTATCATGCAGTTTCTAAGGATCGCTGCATTTTAATAAGCATGGTCTTTTCATTTCAGCTTTAATATCTGACAGCTCACTCGCCCCCACATGAAAGCAAAAAATGTGAGAGCTTTTTGTTGTTGTTGCCTCCCACAGATATCATTCCCAATGCACATCTTTATTCTCAACCAGATGCCCTGTGAACATTCTTGGCAAGCTTTATAAAAATTTTTTTTTTTTTAATGAATAGTGCATCTCCTATTAATATTTGCAATTGTAACTGTTTAAAGAACATAATCTGTTCAATATTTATGACCAGTTACATCTTTAATATATACACACTGACCTGTTTGTGTGTCTGAGCAAAAGCAGCTCCCACTCCTTCCACTGGTTGGCCAGTGTAACCGCTAGGACACGCCTCACAGCGGAACCCTGGAGCCGTGTTCACACATTTTACACCCGGGAAACAGGGGCTAAACTGGCACTGAAAAAAAAACATGCACACAAACAGGAAAATTCATAATCATTCATAATACTGTCTAAAGTTTATATTTTTGCGAGTAATAATAAATAATGGATGTGTTTCATGAAATTAGTTTGTAGCCTTTGGGAAGATAATTGTAATTTTTGTCCGAACATGGTTAAAAAGTTTGTCATCTTTAGTAACGTATTGAAGTGTTACCTCATCAACATCATCACAGCTGTAGCCATCTCCGGTGTATCCATCAGGACAGGGGCCACACTCCACGCCTTCCTCTGTCTCAGTGCACATTCCAGGACGGAAACATACACCAGGAGCACACCGCTGCCTCACCGTTGTACCATCCAGCCCTGCAACACAAGCACCCGCACATGCAAATTTATTGAGCATTAACACTCATCAGTGACTACAAGATAAACACCTTGCAATATAATGTCTGAATGTCTGGTTTTTAGACTCTATTTTCCAAATATAACCCTTAAAGACCACAGGACTGGATTGTCTGTGTGTGCGTTTCCTATTTTTTACACCTTAACATGAAAATATCATGCCTGTTAGAGTAAGACAAACAGTCTTTGATACAGGTCTTTGAAAACATCTTGCTGCTGGTGCTGATGGCTATTTTCATTTGTGGTTAGACCATTTGGTTACCATATGTGGAGACAAATGTTATGGTCAGCTGGTTGAATCTCTAAACACACCTAACCTTTTGGTAAGAAAAGTGTCTTACCACATGCTTGACACTCAGAGATCGTGTTTCTGAGGAAGGCAGTCTCTTTAACCTGTGAATAATGTTCAGAATCAATGTGGGAGACAACACAATCTAACTTTAGAATATCGACTCAACTAACACATTACCTGCTGAACAAGCACATCTTTCAGTTCATTTATGACTTTGGTTAGCTCCAGCATCTGATTGGTCAGCTGTTTCGTATTGAGCCCTGGAAAAAAAATTGTTACATCAGGGTCCAATTTTTCAAAAAGTGTAAAGGATATCTGTGGAGATGAATAGAGTATAAAAATCTCTCTGCCATTTTCTCAATTAATTGGGTCCAGGTAAGGATGCTAACTTCATTAAGTGTTATTTTTAATTGTTTCTACCTAGTGTCTGTACGGAGTCGCTCTGGTGGGTTTGGCAGCCTTGCAGTGATGCAATATTCTCAACTGAATCACCATAAGCCAGTTTCAGCTCCTCAAGCTCCTCCTGTCAAACATTAAGAAAAACATGTTTTATATGTACACACATCAGCCACTTTCATAGGAACACATGTACATTCATGATATTCAAAACATTTGAATTAGGAAAAAATAATTACAGTGACTTTGACTATGGATTTTTTACACCATGGATTTATTCTGTGCAGACTGTTGTGTGTGAAAACCCCAGCATTTTCTGCAATACTCAAACCAGCCAATTTGTCCTAAACTACCATGCCATGATCAAAGTCACTGAGATCACATTTTTTCACCACATCATGATGTTAACATTAACTAAAGCTCTAGGCCTGCATCTGCATGTTATGCCTTGTGCTGCTGCCACATTTGTGACTAGAAAATGGTGTGAATGAACAGAATCTTTTTAAAATGACCCATGAATGTAAATGTAGTTAAAGATAAGCGAAGTACAGAAAGTTTCCAGAAGCATATGCAGTAGATAAAAAGAGCATATAAACATGTAAGTACCTTTTTATGAGCACTTCGCTTGGATGGCTGATGAAGTGTCTTTTGCATTGCAATTTTTTATTTAGTACATAGCAGTTAATCACTGGATAGTATGTAAATGAATTTAAGTATGTTGATTTGAGTGTATTGTGAGCACATCTATTTATGTGTTCCTTTGTCAGTGTGTCTAATTGTTTTGTTGTGCTTACCTGTGCTTTTCTCTGCATGGTTTTCAGCTCCACACCTTGATTGTTACTGAGCCTATTGAACACTGCTGGTAAATCTCTCAGCGTCTCCACCAAACGGCAGTCCAGATGCAACTCCACCCCTGGTACCGGCAACGTTGCCTGGCCAGGTGGAAAAGACCCCTGGTTGTATGGAACCTCCAAACCTTTCAGGTGAAAAAGGAGGTGGTGCTTCTCTCCATCCGCCAGTTTGAGGTTATTAAAAGTGACCGTGGCCACCCTTCCATCAATGCGCAAGTAGCGCAGTGTAGCTAGTCATAAAAGGACAAAAGCAAAAGATAAGGGTTTCAAATTTAAAGATGGTAATAACAGCAACGAGTCAGAGAAGAAGAATGAAAAATAGGTCAGAAATACAAATATGACTCCAAGGTTACCTTACGGTTTGTTCAAATTGCATAAATGGCATTCATACATGCTTACCTCTGTTCAATTTGCCCATAACAGTGAACTCAAAGTATTTGCTGTTGTCTCGTGGATTATATAGGCCAAAAACCGTGGTTCCAGTTCGGGGTTGCAGGCGGAACGTTGCAAGCAGGAAGAGCTCTGTTACTCCCTGTTCTGCTAAACCTCCATGCAGGAGATCTGGCAGACAGTCTGGTGATGTCAGGAGGTTATACACTGTAGAGGTAAACAGTATCAATAAATGTGTGAACAGGAAATGATCAATGTCATGAAGGAATTTTAGCTGTATGTTGTTTAGGTAAATGTATATGGCTTTGAACAAAAGTTGTGTAACTGCTCACAGTTTGAACTCAGTTATGACGATGCTTGTAATATTTCAGTAATCCTCTGCAGATGCAACTTGCACCAATATAACCAAATTTAGTGGAAGGCAGCATTGGTGGCATGAAACAGGAGATTTAATATAAGAACAGTTAATGGGTTAAGGAGCTGAGCCTCAGCCACCTTTGCATAGATGATTCCAGACATATTCATTAGGAAGGTGCCAGTGTAGAAAGGGGCAGAATTCACATAGTACTCCTGAAATGGATATCAAGAGAACTTTGATATTCAGCATTATTATTACACTGGATCATTTAGAATATTTAATTAGAAGCCTGTTTTTCATTTAGTTGAACAGCTAATGAAAATAAGGTGTTTCTCTAAACACTCAGCTTAATACATAAATAAATCTTAAAACTATAACTAAGGTCTGTAGTAATTAGCCTGAAAAGTGTACTCTACTCAGAAAGTATAAACTCAATACTCAGTGGTCTAAAATCAGTAGTCTATAATATATTTTAATGTTGATTTAGATTGACACTTATTCAAATAGACTTTTGTTTAAAGTAATTAATTTAAAGTTTGCAAAAGTTGGACTATTTGACCAGTGGTACCAATGATTTCATTGCCTGAAACTGCAAATACAGATGTTGGTTGTTATGGGGGTGGCTATTGGCCATTTGCTGTTTGGCTCAGAACAGGGCTGGTATTTATGTTTCCGTTATTATAATAAAGGTGTGTGTTGAGGCAAGTCCAGCACCCTAGTTCAGACTTTCATTTGTTTAGAGAACTGCTCAGGGACGTTGCCAGTGTTCAACTGACATTTAAGCCTAGACCCAACTTTTTTCCAGTCTGTTGGCTTAAAGTGCCATACCTGTATGCAAGCTTTGGCAAGTCCCTAGATCGTTTCCCCTCTTCATGCTGGTTCATGTGCCTGGTCATGACTGTTTCAGCTCTCTCCAAGGCTAATATCGTCATGTTTGTGTTTGTTGAGTTGGTTGCTGTGCTGTGGTTGCTGTGCCATTACTTTTACAAGTACCTAATCATCTCTAACTACTGTCTGTCTGTCTCTCTGGCTGCTGAAAGATTGAAAACCTTTTTGGTTTTTAAGATCCGGGGCAATAAAATACAGCAGTGGGAAGCAAACCGTGACCATATCAACTTTCCATTTCCGTAAATGAAAGAAGAAAGAAAAGAACAGAACTCGAAGTCAACCTGTTGAACCAATCAGAGCTCTGGAGAAGCTGCTGTGACCAATCGCGAATGTCTACTGCTATAATTCTGCGCACTCAAGATTGTTTGCCTACAGACAGTAAAAGATCACTAACATATGTGCTTTGCTTGTGTGTGTGCATATGCATGTGTAATGTATTTCAGATCAAATCCAGATGATCATGAAGCCCAAGGGAATGCAATTAAATTAACCTTTGATTAGATTTTTTACCAGGGCAAAATGGTAATTTAAACATGAACACAACAATATCATCTTTCTTTTTTTTAAGGAAACACTAAGTATAGATTTTATGATCTGGAACAAAATGCGATTAATAGCAGATTGGGGATGAATATTTGAGGCCGAGAAATTTGTGTCTGTGATATTGATTGATTTTTTTGTTTGTTCAGGTATCAGGGCCACATTTGTGTTGTTTGGATTTAATACAATGATTTGATTTCCGCAACTCTGCGAAAATCATCATGAGTTTAACCTGCACACAGCTTAAGTCATGTACACTGTCTGAGTCTGTCTCCCTGTCTCTCTCTCTCTCTCTCTCTCTCTCATACAGACACACACACCACACACATACAAAATTGGCAGTAATCAGACTGGAATCACTTTGATGCTATACAATGATTATACGTTTTCGTAAACCGTTACAGCTAAACAAGTTCAGACTACTTGAGGCTCATGAGAAGAATAAAAAAAGAGCAAACATTATGAAAGAGTGAACATCCCTGAAAGACAGAATGAACATGAATGAAATGTGAAAGAATTTAATGTATTTACATAAAATTGGTCAATTAAAGGTTTTAAAGTGTGTGTTTTAAGTGTTTTAATGTAGTGCAAGATTTTAAAAGTTAGGATAAAATTTTATAATGTACTGTAAGGCTGCAAAGATAACAGGAAAGAGACAAAACGTACTTACCGGTTGACTCAGCCTCTACGGCTAAATTTAAGCTGAGAATTAGAGATATGGCTACAAGAAGCTTCATCCTCCCTGTCATCTTTCACACACAAATTGTGTGTGTGTTGTCAATCCTGTCCAGTCTGTAAACTTAAATAGTTTGTATATACTTATATAAGTGACTTAATGATCCAGTAGCTGTCTATGTAGTGATGATTTCTTCTGTAGCCAGTTGTTCTGTTTCACTTCAAAGTTCTCTTGAAGTGTCTTGAAGGGAGAAAAGAGTGGGTTATGTGCTCCCGTGTGTATTTAATGGGGTGGGTGTGTGTGAGTATAAAAGAGTGAGGTAAGGGGTTGTCTGTTACATTAGAGCAGCTGTGGTAGGCGGAGTTATGAGTTTAACAGAAGGCCCCATGCTGTGGGGGGTGGAGCCAGGACTGTCGTGAGTCATGTCTGTATTGTTTTGGCACAGTTTATAGCCTTCATTTGTTTCCCATCATTTTCTCATTTTTTCATCTCACCTTTCATCTCTTTCTCATGTTTACCCATATTTTCATTGCTTTGTCATTGACAGGTGTTAAAGTTTAATGTATCACAAATCATTTGGGATTTGGGGATAAGACTGTTGGATTGAGCAACATATTCTGTGTGATTTATATAAAACATTGCCCAATCTTTGTGTTTACATCATAAGACTGATTTCATTATTTTAAGAGGGATGGTGAATTGCATCCAATAGGTACATCATTTTGCAGAGAAACATCTGGGCAGTTACAACCAAGAATAATCTTGGTAATTTTCTTTATGGCAAATTGTTAGAGCAGACAGTTCTTTAGATTTGTAGAGTAATCTCTACATTGGGGGTATGATTTCTACTTGTGCATTAGCCCCACAGCCTAAAAGTACTGTAAAAATACAGCTACTATAGTAATTTTAAAGGTTAAAGGATTGATCAAGAAAATTAATCAAGTAAGAGTAAAAAAGTGATCTGGTGAAAAGCTACTTAGGTAATAACAAATTACTTTATTACATATCTACAACTGACATGATTAATCTGAATCATTTGCTGCTGCTAATTAAAGGCCAAATGTGGGCTATTGTCAGTAAACAGCTTTATTGTGTTTCACAGGTGACAAATAGGGATTACTACCCATTGTCCATCATCTTCACACTTTTCTTCTATTCACAATTCTTCCTAAACCATTCATGGGAATTTGAACAAACTGTCACAAAACCTTTACTAGAAAGCATAGATGTGCATTAGTCATTTTATGATTTTTTTTTTAATCTAAGGAAATAAAAATTTTATTAATCTAAGGAAACATCTAAGTAGATATGAAATTAATAGAACTGCATTAAGAACCCTTAAACACATTATCAAAACCTGAAAGAACTATGCTGAACCATTAACTTTGTGGAAGAAGTGTGGTCTGAAATCACTTAAACACTTGAAGTTGCATTGTGAAAAAAAAAAAACAGTAAAAACAATAGCTATGCTTTATAGTGAAAGTAAGAGCATTTCCATACCCTCACAATGTGATGAGAACTCAGGATTAGGCCTAAACAGCTGTGTGGCCCTAAGAAAACCACTTGTTAGTGAGACTATTCAGACTTTGTAACAATGGTCATGTAGTCTGATGAGTCATGGGAGAAAAGGCTCCTATCGGCCCTATTCCAGAGTGATGGGCGCATCAGGGTAAGAAGGGGGGCACATGAAGTGATGCACCCATCATGCATAGTGGCCACTGTACAAGTCTCTGGAGGCAGTCTTATGTGTGGTTGCTTTAGTTGAACAGGTCAAGACTCAGAAACGTAAATAAAGTCAGCTGATGACCTAAATGTACTTAATGACCAGGTTGTTACGTTAATGGAGTTTTCTTTCCTGATGGAACAGGCATATTCCATTTCATTCTGGGAGCACATGCGAACTGGCCACTACATTGTGTGCTGTAATCAAAACTAATGGTGATTGAATGAAGTCTTAGTGTGTGTGACTTTTTTCTGGCCAGGCAGTATAGTTTTGTTAATGTCCACTATTATATTATATATTGGTGTCCATAATAAATAAATGTCATTTAATGTGTGATTTAATTAGTTTTCTTTGGGAATTGTGTCAAAATATTTTTGTTGCACAGAAACTGTGAAATAAGAAGCAGATATTAACAAATCATATCTTAACATTTATAACACACACACACACACACACACACACACACAGACTATTCTTACCACACATTAAATTTCATTGCAGTGGTTAATGACATAATACCTAGCACTAGCATATTCTGTTCTGAGACTAGGCGAGAGAATATAGTCTTTATGGGACTGTGCTATGTCATTAAACTCCAGGGCATCGTGGGTATGTCTGGACCCAGGTAGGCAACATACTGGAATGTTCTGACTCAGTTTGTGATTGTGTGTGTGTGTGTGTGTGTGTGATACAAGTAGCAAGACAGTTTAACTGGAAGACTGACTATGTTGGCACTGTCTGAAGATCAGGAATATGAGATAAGCACACACACACACACACACTGTCCTTTTGTTCCCACAGTATAATGGTGTAATAGGATGCTGTCGGCTCACCGCAAGACTACCCTGCTAATGACTTTAACATGTGCGTGCGATGTCTGTGTGTGTGTGTGTGAGAGAGAGAGAGATGAAGGAGAAGGAAATTACAGACTCGTGCATCTGTGCTTGTTTAAAAGTAGACGGTATGTGCTGTGTATATCATGCTTGAAATGGGAATGTGTATGTCCTCATAAGTGTCTTATTTCTACAACAGAACCATGTGATCTAGTAATAGTAGGTAGTTTTAACAGGCCATGTAGTGGCAAAGGTTAACTCTTAGAAGATAGAGGGTCCTGTCATGTTATCCTGCCCCTGAACATTTCCATCCATCAGTTTCTGCTCCTATCGGTTTCTGCTATTTCATGTTCTTCTTTATCAGTTTCTGCTCTCTTGAGTGGGTTGACAAATGTCTAATGAGAAATCAGTTGTCTTGGTGCCTTTGACAAGAAGTGTCAGTTTCGATGCTAATAGTTGTCCAGGATAATGTTTGATGGTTGAACTATTTTTAAAGATTGAAAATTTCTTGGCCAATACAGATTAAGTTTTTGTTTTGTTTTGTTTTGCCTCCTGATACCAATTTTGGCCAATCCAAATTTTCTTTTCTTTTTTTTCTAAGATCATACATTAACATTTTTGTAACTTTTAATTAAATTGAATTAACTTTACATTTTTCGTTCTTTTCTAAATTATGAATATGCAAAAATCCTCTTTTGAATAATTGATATTGAGATGTGCCTCATGATGCTTGCTGGGTTTTGCAAATGCACTTGACAATACTGTTCTTGTAAGAACTATTCCAGACTGGGCCTTTATGTTTTAAATTAATGATTGATTATTGTTTTTTGTTTTTTTAAATCACATATTTCACTATGTTATTTCATAGTTTTGAAATGTCCAGTATCGTTCTAGAATGTAGAACAAAGTACTAAAGAAAAATTTAATTAGAAGGTCTGTCCAAACTTTTGAGTGGTAGTGTAGATAATAGTACACAGGCTTTTAAATAATGTTAAAATTTTCTCAAAAACTGTGTTAACCAGTAAAGTTACAGAACATTCTCCAGTTTACTGGCCAGAGCTTTTTTTTGGTACAAATTAAAACCAACTGAATATAAAAATTCATCTGGAAAGATGAATGCTTTATCACATGCTTGCAATTCAAGCTTCTACATTTCTACATTCTACATTTAGGCATACGCTCTTATCCAGAGCGACTTAAATATATATTTTTTTAAATCTCATTATACATCTGAGCAGTTGAGGGTTAAGGGCCTTGCTCAAGGGCCCAACAGTGGCAACTTGGTGGTTGTGGGGTTTGAACCTGGGATCTTCCGAACCGTAGTCCAATGCCTTAACCACTGAGCTACACCTGGCCCTAGCTTCTTTAACTGCCATGCACATATCCTTAAAGGAAAGGAAATAAAATGCAAATGATTGACTAGTTTTACTATGATTGCTCTCTCTACTGAGAGCGTGTGTCTGCAGATGGCTGTAGCAGGATTCAACGTGCTCTACTGTAACATGAACAATTAAATTTTTTAATAAAGTACATACCGTATGTGTAACATAAGTGACTAAAAACCAAACAAATCTACCTTGCACTGGCTTACTAATATATTGGGAAAATGTTGTGCTGTGTTATGAAAATAATTTATGGTTGATAGATGTATCAGTAATATGACAGGAATTATTAGTCCTAAGCAGGAAATCGCAAAATGACGTCCAGTAGAAACCACAAAACATAAGAAACAAAACATCACAGATCAGGCAATCAGAATTTTTGAACTATGAAATATTTATTCCCAGCATAGTAACTTTACACTGTTTTCAAGATTATTGTCATGAACCCTGTGTTAAATCAAAAACTTCAAAAATATTTTTTGGTCTAAAAAATACAGAGATCTGGTACGTAAAGTAGGCCATCCACTAGATTTGAACATGAGATCCAGTAAGTGTTAAAAAAAAGTGGTTAGTTGTAGTGTTAAATAATAGTCTAGAATTGTACTTAATTGCAATTTGACACGCAGTTGTAGCTTGTTAGCGGAGAGAGCTGATCAGTAAAATATGTTCTTTCTACATTAGTGTAGAGTGTCAGGATAGTCAAAACTTGGCAGGGGGAGCAGTAACAGCTCAGGTGGTAGAGCCTCTCGGTTACTGATTGGTCAATCTGGTCATCTTCAAAACATTATTAATTCTTCATTACATCTTGGTCACGTCCCTAAACCCTTCAAGTTGGCAGTTATTAAACCGCTTCTTAAAAAATCTAATTTGG
>JAQQZT010000011.1:17768177-17780834 GCA_030068275.1 Clarias platycephalus | reverse complement strand
TTCATGTTTGTGGCTGTAATGTGACAAAATGTGGAAAAGTTCAAGGGGGCCGAATACTTTTGCAAGCCATTGTATATATAAATGCAATAGTTTAAAATCATGAACACATACAGTACATGATTTTGCAATGCTCATAAAAACATTATCTGACTTTAAATTAAGGAAATTTATCATGTAGTTTTTAACACTGTGATGAGTGTGTAACTTTGTATTTGGCTTGGTGATGCAGCAAAGAATAGGAAAAGGATCATGATTGAACAGAAATTGGAAATAATAATTTAAAAAAAAAAGAAATTGAATAATAATAATAAGAAGAAGAAGAACTACATTAGTATGTTTTTGAGTTTGAGAGTGTTTCTTAAGTGCCTAGTGTGCATAGAAAAGCCCACATATACCTGTTCTGGCTTGCCTGCAAATTTAACTTGAAGACAGACTTAGCAACGAATCTAATTTTTAACCTGGTGACAGCTTGTGCTTAATGGATTTAAACTGTCAAGGGAGCACATTTGACCTTTTACTTCTAACACACATTTTCTGGAAGGTTACAAAGAAGGTTAAATCACAGTTTCCAGGGGAAAAAACTCGATTGGATAAGTGGAGTAAAATTCCAGGAAGCTGAAAGCATCATCTCCTGAATTGTACTGTGAAAACAGCACGAAAACAGCCAGTAAAAACTGTCCTGAGGGAGAAGTACATTTCCACAGTGATAAACTGTTAAAGGCAAAGAACAAATCTTTTTTTTTTATTATTTATTAGTATTGAGCACCATTCTTTTAAAAGATGTTACCTCTGTTGCCGTTTTTGATGTTGATGTTTGAAGTGCTATCTAAATCTCCTATGGTTTTTCATTTAAGTTGAATCTGGAAACTGTGAAGCCCACGGCATACATCACTTTCATACTCATCTCCCCATTCAGTGAGGCATATTGCTCTGGATGGGATGTGTCATCCTCGGATAAAGGGAATCAATTAAAAAAATCTTTTAGGAGTTGCAGTGACTCTTTCCTCTAAGGAGACAAGTGGATTCAAACTATGTCAGCAAAATGCTCCCAAATCACCTGTTCCTTTTTTATCCATTCATTTGTCACCACTTTATATGGTGGATGTACTCAATAAATGCCTCATTGAATCTTATAATACCAGATGATTCTTTTTTCCTGAGAAAATTCTGTATGCTATGACAGGTCTCATTATTAAACCCCTGTCTAACTTTTAATCCAGTATTTTTTGTGTCAAAGAGGATACAACTATCACTGATACAATATAAATGTATAGTAGTGTAAGTGTGTAGTAGCAACTGCAGGGATTTGGTGTAAAGATTGTGATAGTGCATCTGTACATCAAACAATCACTCTAGACCCATCCTAGACACTTTGACATTGCATGATTTGCTTTCTTTTTTATTCTTGTCTGGTTTAAGCAAAATCAAAGTCGCACATTTGGTTCAGCTTTTATCTTGTGTTCTGCATGACTTATGGCCGTGAGTGGAATGTTTTCAATTAATAAAAGCATATGCAAGGAGCCAGAGACTGATATCTTTGACGTCACTGGATCATAAACATAATACACTCTTACAAAAAAAAAAAGATCCCTAAAGGGTTCTTTGGATAGTTAATGATGCTAGCTTTCCAAAGGGGGGTCTAATTGTAGCATTTTTTAAACTGGAAACTGTTAAATGGTTCAAAAACCTTTTATGTTAAGGGTTCAGCCAGAGGCAGGTAAGGACAGAATGAAGAGTCATTTATGCTGCTGTGTGCTTACTATAAGTCTATACATGGTAAATTGTCTGTATATAGATTAACTCTGAGGCAGTGGAATATGTGGAATAATGGTGTGGTGTATTGAAATGTGTGTGTGCGCACATTTTTCTTTGCAAATGTCTTTTACAGAGCCTAAAGGTAAAACCTTAGAAACTGCACAGAATCTCCAGGTTTTTTGTTTTGTTTTATTTTATTTTGTTCTCTTTTATTTTAGTTTTTTCGCTCTTCAGACATCAGAACATCATGAAAACATTTAACAAACAGGAATAGGTCACATATCGAATGTTCAGGGAGATTTATCATTTTTTATCAGTTTTTTTTTTTCTACCTGAGACATCTGGAATAGTAAAACTAGAATTTAAAAGAGCACAAGAGCAGCCTGCCTAGCTGGCATTGAGTTGTGAAGCTATTCAACAGTTAGAAAACATTGTGTCATACAGATTTAACAATATCTTGCCTGTAAAGATATTTATAAATAAAGCTGTAAATCATACAAATTTATAAGTGTAGAAAAACCACTGGCACCAGATTATTTTAATAACTCAAGAAATACCACTGGCTATGTAGAAATAATGAGCCATACCACAAAATTGCTACACTATTAAGATATGAAATCTGACCCTGTAATAGCAGAAATGTGTTCACTGTTTTTATAAAGTGTTACTAGACTTAAAATATTTACATCATATCTTCATATTTACATTATATTGTATACCCATCATTACTTTTTTCGCTGCCAGTGTGTGTGTGTGTGCTGCTTTTTTTTCTTTCTTACTGTTGTATTGGCCATAGCGTTGTCACAATATTTATTCATAATTTATTTATATATATAAAAATAAATTCAATATTGACACTATCATGAATTTTTCAATAACGTCTTTCTGGGCCAGGAGCACTAGATGACTTTCGGGTTAGGTAATATTAAAATTAATTTACTATATTAGATTATTAAACTTTTATGCAGTTATCCAGAACTGTCCCCTAATTGTCTCCATTAATATAAATCGCTGGTTATCAGAGATTAGATTCACTGGGTTTTAAATTGTACTTGGTCCTGTATCCACCCCAGAATAAGACAATATTGTATTTTTTTGTCATTTTTCTAAGAAATAGAAGAGAGAATCTCAAATCTGTAATGAATATAAAACTAGCTTTAACACACAGTGTGTAAACTTTGTTTAGGTCCTCGTCATTTTCACTGAAATATCTCCATACTTCAACTTGAATAAGCCAATTCCACTCGCCCATAATGTGATCTCAGAAAAGAAGAGCACTTCCCCAGGCTTGTTGTTCAGCTCTGATGCTTTCTGAATGGTGTGGCTCAGCAGTAGCTCACTTATTTATACACTGAAATGGCATGTTTGGAAGAGGAGTGAAACAGAGGAAGCTTGAGGTATGAAAAATGCCATGCCTTACTTGATGGGTATTTCGGCTGGAGCAATAGTAGACTTTGGGGGGTGTCAGAGACATGTTAACTTGTTAAAGAAATAGTAAATATCCTTTAAATTAGTTAATTGTGTATAAAAGCCCAAATCAGATGTGAGGCATAAATTGCTTATTGTACACTATTACTGAAATAAATGCTGTTTTGATTATTTTCCCACCCCTTTAGAGAGCAGTAAATGTGCAATTTTATACATAAACCATCTAAATACACAGGGCATATCAGATGCACACATTCTCACATTGTGAGGCTAATGTGTTTGCATGTGTGTATCAAATCATATGTTCCCCTTGGGGCTTAATAAAAAATACACTCACCATGTGTTTATGCAATAACACAACTGACTGTTTTGTTAAAGAGGAATTTAACCATTTCAAATGTTCCATATAATTCACTTGGTGAAAGAAATATTAGTCTTTGTGGAAAATGCATTGTCTTAGAGATGTTTACTAATAATTATTAAAGTTCAACAAGCTCCCTCCAATTTCTTTGTGCAAAAAGAAACATGAACACCAATCCATGTGGCACTTCCTCAAAGATTGTATACAATTTTTAATTATTTTGGTATTTTGGTTTCCAATGATCCAGGAATATGCTACAGTATGTGTCTATAGTATATCATACACTAAATAACCAAAAGTTTGTGAACACCTGACCATCAAACCTATATGTGCTTTGATCTCACTGTGTGCACAGGGACATCGTCATGCTGGAACCTGTTTGAGGATTTTATGTTCCAATGAAGAGAAATCTTTATGTTACTGCATACAACCCATCTTATACAATTGTGTTCTTCTAACTCTGTGGAAACAGTTTGGGGAAGACCCACATTTGGATATGATGGTCGGGTGTCCACAAACTTTTGGCCATATAGTGCAGCTTTCATTATGAGTGGAGCCTGCAGCCTAATGTACAGTACATATGAAAAACAGGCAGTATTTGAATGTGTGTTTACTTAGCCTTCTCAACTTTCTTCATGAGGTTAACATTTGCGTTCTGAGCAAGTGTTCTGCCAATCGAAACCATGTGTCATGACAAAGTCATTTTGTTTAAATTATGCTCAACACACAGGCGCACAGAACATTCAGTACTTAAGTCTTGACTTATTTATGGACAAAACCAATAAGGCCACAGACTCAAAAAGTTATAAACAATTATTTGTGCATTTTTGTCAAATTGAAAATGAATTAAAAGAGCCTTTGTGAATCTAGGTGACACTGTGTTTTCTGGGAAATGGATTGAGTCTGTGGCTTAATCTGAAATGACACTCCATCCCTGTAAAAACTACACAAGTTAGTAGTGCTTACACCATAATTAGTCTACCATATGTGGACTAGGAGGTTATTTGACATTTAGATGGGGTAGACACCTGGACACTGAGGCAGCAACATAATGTTTAAAGACTTCCTTCCACATATAATTACTGACATCTTATTAAGAAAATAACAAGACAGGGCTGTCAAGACACTAAAAGGAGGTCGAACAACTTACTAAAGAAAACTAAAGCCTTTAAAAAAAAACACCGGTCAGAGGTGTGATGACAATAAAGTTAGCTCACTGGTAATGTCAAAAAGGATATAAATTAAGGAATACAACACCACAGTGTAACCTGTTATATGAAATAAATCAAATGATTTGGCCCAAAACGAAGCCATCATGAGGTAATAAAAGTGAAAAAAAAAAGTGAAAAGTAAATTTTTTTTCTATAACTGCATGTCGTGAAGTATTTTATTGCCCTTCTTGCACAACAGCTTGACCAGTGATTAAAATTTTAAACCATTGACTACATGTTCAAAAACGAGTATCCCCTCTTTTAAATGTTTTATGTGTGTGTGTGTGTGTGTGTGTGTGTGTGTGTAAAAACATCATAAAAATCATGAGTGTAGCGGTTGTTAGTATTAGGCAAATACAACCTTAGATGAACAACATGTAACTTTTTAAATTTTTTGCACTGTGCCGCAAAACTTAAGCCATAAAGAAAAAAATCATGTGGGCAATGTGAGCAAGTACCCCCCATCATTTAATAGCTTGTCGGTCCACCTTTAGCAGCAATAACTTGAAGTTTTCTGTATGACTTTATCAGTCTCTTACAATATTTTGGGCCATTCTTTTTTTTTCTTTCTTTTTTACCAGATTACTTTAGTTCATTGAGGTTTTGGGGAACTTGCTTATGTACTGTTCTGTATAGGGCCTGCCAAAGCATTTCTATTGGTTGAGGTCTAGACTTTGACTACGTTTTACAGCCATTTTGATGTCGATTTACTGGTGTGCTTTGGCTCATTGTCCTGTTGCGCAACCAAATTTTGACCAAGCTTTAGCTGTTAGACAGATGGCCTCAAATTTGTCTCTAGAATACTCTGGTATACAGAGGAGTTCATGGTCAACTTATTGACTGCAAACAAGCCCAAATCATCACCCCTCCACTGCAGGGCTTGCCAGTGGATATGAGGTGTTTTACTGCTGAAATGTTGTTTGGTTTCCACCAAACATGGCGCTGGCTCGATAACTCCAATTTGGGCTCATCTATCCATAGGACATTGTCCCAGACATGTTGTGCTTTGTTCAGATACAGTTTTGTGAAACTCAGTCGTGCTTCCATGTTCTTTATAAACAGAAGAGGCTGTCTCTTGGCAACCCTTCCAAACAAACTGTATTTGTTAAGTCTTCTTCTAATATTTATTTTAATTATATACTTTTTTTTTTTTTTAGGGTGGGGCAGCTGGTAGCGTAACAGTTCCAGTATCCCTGATTTTGATGAAGTTCAGGATCACTGTCTGTGTTGGGTTTTGCATGTTTTCCCTTCTTGCCTCTGTGGATTCCTTGGTGCCCTTCTGCCTCCCAGGAAACTTGCCAGTACTGTATGTGGATTTGCTGGGAATGAGTGTATGATGTGTATGTTTGCGTGCACTATGCCTCAAGGGGTATTGCTAACTTGCCAGCAGTGTTCCCAGGATAGGCTCCAGACCCACTTGTTACTTAAAATTAATGAATGAATGAACTAAGAGTTATAGGAAATTAACCAATCCTTCCCAACCAACCAGAATAGAAAATTTAACAGCATTGTAAAAGGTTCAGCACAGTTTAGTAATTCATCTGCTGTCAGACATCTCCCCATTTTAGGACCAGTGCATTAGTCCAGAGTAAGATCAATTAATCTAACATCAGCTTGACAATAAAGAAAAACAAACGATTAACATACAACATACATATATACATATACACTCTGCAGGATTTTCCAGGTCTAAAAATAGCCATCGTTAAATATTTGCCTATTTCATACTGAAGTTCCCGCGACCTGTGAAACCACGTTTCCCGGAAGCTGATTCGTCTTTCCTTTGATTCAAGTCCAGGGCTAAGTGTGGACAGCGGCCCCTGGTGGTCCGTGAAGGTCCTGCATGTGGGCCTCGACACGTCTTTTACAGTAAATAAATATATTTAACGTTTTTAGTTTTTTTTTATTAAGTTTAAAATCATCAGAAATAGTTAGGGTTAAATGCTTACATTTATAAAGTAATGAAAACCAATTAAACAAAGCCATGGGATTTAAATTGTGTGTTAAGCATTTACAAAAATATACAGTATATAGGGAAATACGTCATGGTCATCTTGTGTGTTAACCAGAGTCCACTCCAGATACCTGTCGATGCTACTGTGGAAATTTCACACTACGGACATTAAATATTGACTATTTATTGAAACAAAAACTGATACCATTATAAAACATATGCAGTTGAAACGTGTGTATATATATATATGCACACTAATATATTAATTAATTATTATTTAATAATAATAATAATAATAATAATAATATATTGCCATATAATTGCCATTCCCAAATTCCCCGTAGTATGTGTGTGTGTGTGTGCCCTGCAATGGATTGGCACCCTGTCCAGGGTGTACCCTGCCTCGTACCCTAAGCCTCCTGGGATAGGTAGGCTCCAGGTCCCCGCAACCCTGAAAACAGGATAAAGCGGTATAGAAGATGAGTGAGTATAATAATAATAATATATATATATATATATATATAAATTAATTCTATAATATTAATATTAATTAATTAAAGATGTTTTTTTTTTTTTTTTTTTTTTACAGATTACTAGCCTATATAATACTACTGATTTCTTGATGTAATTTAAACTTAAATTTTTGTGTCCTATTAATATAATGTCATCCTAGATAATAATGATAATACATATATATAAATCCTTTTTCAAGCTCCAGCAAGACGCAATGACATGTACCTTTTAATTCCCTTTTCCAGTGACGTGGAGGCCTGTTGTTCAGTTGTTCCCTGCACTGTTCACAGTTCTCTTTGTCCTGAACATTTTCGCTCCCTGTGGTTTGGAATCACACTGGCTGAATAACATGGCTGAACGCCCTGTGAAGTTTGGCGCTCTGTAGTAATAGCTGAGGTGGTGTAGTGGTTAGCACTGTCGCCTTGCACTTCCAGGGTCCGTTTTCGATTCCCGGCCAGACTCGATTCCTGTCTCTGTGTGCATGGAGTTTGCATGTTCTCTCCGTGCTTGGTGGGTTTCCTCCGGGTACTCCGGTTTTCTCCCACAGTCCAATGATATGCAGGTTAGGCTAATTGCCATTCCCAAATTGCCCGTAGTATGTGTGTGTGTGCCCTGCGATGGATTGGCACCCTGTCCAGGGTGTACTCTGCCTCGTGCCCTAAGCCTCCTGGGATAGACTCCAGGTCCCTGCGACCCTGAATACAGGATTAAGCGGTATAGAAGATGAGCGAGTAATAGCTGTCATCGCCACCTGGTGGTTAAGATTATTGCGACACTATATTTAACAGTCACACATAGACCGCATTCACTCAAACCTTTTTCCTCCGGCTGTTTCTTATTTTCTGTCCTCGGTAATCTTTGAGTACATGAAAAATACTGATTATTAGGGGGAGATAAAATATTTTTTCCTGAAAGTAAGCTGAGTAAATAATATGAAACATATTGTACATTCTAAAGTCTTATTATTAAAGATTTTACATATATTATATCAAATATATTTATACTTAAACATTTTACATAGTATATATCCCACAGCCTTATACGTAAACATTTCACATATTATATTTAAACATTTTACATGCTATATATCCTATAGCCTTTTAATTAAACATTTTAAACCCTTTATTAAACTAATATAAGCAAGTTAATAAGTCTTTATAATTAAAAAGCATATGAAACGCAAGCATACATTCAGGACCCATTTTGGTGTAACACCAAAAACAAACCCGGATGTCTTTTAGTGCTGCACCAATTCCTTTTCCTTCCTCTTTCGACTCTCATCTGGGAAAAGATGGTGAGTTTTTGCTTGCCTCGTCTCCGAAATCTTTTAACATCTGCTTTTGTTCATTTTAATATCGTGGTCTTGTTGTGACTTCTTTAATGAAATAATATTTAAAGATAGCTGACATCGATATTTGTAGAGGATTAAGTGTAAATATATAAAATAAGATTTGTTGTAGGGAAAGCTAACGCAAGCTAGCTAGTCTTAAGGGTGCTAGCGGCTATGCTAGCGACATGGTCAAACGGTTTAATTTGGGTTTACTATTTTGAGGCTTCAAGATGTTAGAGTAAATCTTGTAACGTTATTAAATATGTATACTTGTCCGTGCGTGTAAAGCGCGCTTGGTTATTTTTTTGTGGACCTCGTTAGCCATCAAAGAAAGTTGGCTAACGCCTGTTTCACCGGTCTGTGGAGAAATGTTTGCCAGTCTTTGCGTTAAGAATGCTGTTATTACCTGACTAATGTTAGTGGGTTTTTAAGAAGTCATCTAATTGAACCTGGTTCCCGGTGTGATGGGCTGTGTATAAGTCAAATCCATGAGCCTGACCTGTTAATTCTGTTCGCCTCTTCAGACGAAGGGTACGTCGTCTTTTGGAAAGCGTCGCAATAAGACGCACACTCTGTGCCGCCGCTGCGGCTCCAAAGCCTATCACCTGCAGAAGTCTACATGCGGCAAGTGCGGGTACCCTGCCAAGCGCAAAAGAAAGTGTAAGTACTGTACTTTTCATACATCGAACTTACGCATGGTGTACTTTTTCTGTGTTTGATGAGGGAACAGAACACCTCACCTTAATCTGCTGGATAGTTTGATTTCCTGATTATGAAGTTCTCACCATTTTAAGTGTAAACTTTAGCTTCACTTGCACAAAATTCTGCGTACCAGCAGCATGTCTTGCTTATTCCTTAATTGTTCAGTCTGGAAGCTAACACTACTAAGTACTGATAATACATGTTTGGTGGTAGTGATTAAGTACCTGAATGTGCCACATAATGACCAACTGCATATAGAGCCGCCGTCCCTTGATTGTGATCAGGTGATTAGCGAATGTGATGCAAGAGCTTCCTGGAAACATGTTTATATAACATGATATAAGGGTCTTGCAAGTCAAACCAGGACTTAACATCTTGAGTAGAACAGTGAAGGTTTAAAAGGGATTGACATTTACAAAAGGCTTTAAGCATAATACGGTGATGACTCTTAGCTGCAGTAAAACATTTGAATTGTGTAAATATTTTAAAGAAGTGCGTACACCAGGGAGCAATGATTTCAGCCGAGGTGACTCTGAACCCACTGCAGTCATACCTGTGAGCATTCAGAGAGTGAAATGTCTGATCCTAGAATGATGACTGACGATAACTTGCCAGTTTGAGGAAGAAATTAATTTATCTTGGGAACTGTATACACATTTAAAAACACATGGTTAATGAGAGCTCTCAACCTTCCTTTGGCACAGATTGTTTCTAATTTGTAGTGGGTTAAAGGAACGTTTTGGCACAGAAGCCCAGTCTGGGTGTACTGAGAACTTTCTGTCTAGACGCACTAGTGAAATGCTGGAATAAATGTTGGTGGAAATAAAGGGAGTTTTATTCTCATAACTACATGTTTATTTTGAATAGTCAGGTGTCATGGTTTGACTTGGAAATCTTTTGTACACGTCTTAAGTCATAAACATACTGTACCATACAGTATGTACAGTAGAATGTACCATACTGTACTTTGTCGAACATCATGTATATGGAATTTCTCTTTTTTGCAATAAGCAAAAGTTTCCATTAAAATAACGATACGGTCACCCAAAATGCGCAACATTAATTTCACAGAACTTGTTGTGAATGTTTAGCGCTGCATGACTGTAGGTTCTCATTTTAACCTGGGGTATCTTGGAGTGTCCAGCATGGAAAATAAGTGGATAACCTACACAAACATGCAGGTTGTCCACTGGTTTTCCATGCAGGGCACTCCGTGATGTGTACATTTGTTCTATCTCTTAACTTTGCTTAATAAGCTGAAGCTTGTAAACAAAAACAGGTGCAGACTGTAAGATTAATTGGGCATTGCTCTGTCCATAAGTTGTATTTTGAATGTGTGCATGTTTGTGTCCTTAGATAACTGGAGTGCCAAGGCCAAGAGGCGCAGCACCACCGGAACCGGCCGTATGAGACACATGAAGGTTGTGTTCCGTAGATTCAGGTGAGTCACTTGCGCACAAAGTTGGATAATTCAGGAGTGTCAATTTTGGAAAGCCCTACTTATAAACTTTAGCCCAGGAATAACTTACCTGTTTGTGCTTTTTTGCACCATAACTGGTCAAGGATTATTCTTTGTGGTTGAACATTAGGTTGATATTTGGGTCATAAAAGGATATCAAATTTGTTTGTTTATGGAAATTAGAACAAAGTGTAATATGTAAAGAATTAATTCCAAAGCTAGATTGTACTTAATTTGTTAGTGGGCTCACTTAGGGGAAATCTCACTGGTTGCCTGAAATAGTGTTTACTAACAAGTCTTCCATAATTACTCACTTAATTGTCAGATAAATTAAATTTAATGCTGTCATAAAGTAAATGTAATACATTATTTAGGAATGTGTTAACCTGTGTGGTGTGTTGTCTAAAATATATATATATTTCCCCCCAGGAATGGATTCCGTGAAGGAACTGTCCCCAAACCCAGGCGGGCAGCAGTGGCTGCATCCAGCTCCTCATAAAGTGTGCTCCCAATAAACTTGTCAACAACAGACATGAAGCTTTGTGGTCTTTTTTTCCCCCAAACATATTGATACTTTTTGGAATCTTTTCTGGTAATGGAGGAATATTGCATGTATATGTGTAATATTATATTGGCATGCTGGTCTAGCTTTTGTGATTTATGGCTTTATATGTTGTCCACAAATGCAATTTGAATACCTTTATTGGTGATGCCAGTGTGATTTGACCATTATTCCTTATTTGATAAGGCAAAAGCTTTTGTGTTTTAAGAGCTATTTGTAAAACCTGACAAATGTCCTTTAATTCAGAGGTTCTTAACTCTGGTCTTGGAGGATTACTGCCCTACACAATTTAGTGCTTTCTCAGCTTCCAGCACTTCTCATTTAACCAGTAATTTAATAACTATCAACCTTTTCTTAATTGAAGTGGGTGTGATAGAGCAGTGGTCCTCCAGGAACAAGGTTGAGAACCCCTGCTTTCATTGGAGATTTTTTTTTTTCCTCCTCAAATGAATTAACTAACACATTCTTAGTTATTAGTCACGGTGGGTGTTGCATAGATAACTTGGAGTTCTCTTGTAATCCTGTTCGTCAATAGAAAAAAATAATTATTTGCCTACATGGCTTGGGTATAACTTAGTAAGTGTAAGTTTTAGAAAACCCTGTGGTTTTGTAGTAGAGAAATTCAGTGTACATGTAATATTTGCCCTCTACCACTTCATCACTACAGTTTTACGCCCACAGGACACTTTCTTCACTATTTTTGGATGCCAGTGTGTTCTCAAGTTGGCAGTGATCTCAGCAACACTGGGGTGCCTTAATCAGTGCACCACCCACTCACATGGCATGTTAGTATTACTGCTGTTCTAAGATCTATCACTACCCGAATATCTGTTAGCAACAGATGGGCTTCGGGCAGTACTAATATACTGCTAGATCCTACTCGTGCACTGATTGCCGTGCAGCACCACTAAATGAATAATTAAATTCCCATTGCTGGGGTGTAAAAATTAAAGTAGTTGAGACAAAAGACATGAACATTATAATCGTCCAGGAAATTTGAAAGTTATCTATTGCTTCTAGGGATAGAGAAAATATATATTCTTTTATGAATATAACATTAAAAAATCCAACTTAATTATATATAAAACATGATTGACACTTCAGCTATATAACTATGATGTATGATACAGTCCTGAGCTCAAGTGTATATCCCAGCCAGACTTTCTTGTATTTTTTAACGTGGTCTTGAATAGTTCTCTAGTCACAGTAAAACATGTGTTCTCATGACTTCTGCCTATTACTGTACATCATCTAAGAACATAATTACTAGTCAGACTGTAGCTTTAGATCTCTCTCTCTTCATCCACTCTTTTCTGTTCTGGCACCTAGGTGGTGGAACGAACTTCCTCTAGATGTCCGTACAGCAGAGACTTTGACTATCT
>JAQQZT010000011.1:17664103-17683621 GCA_030068275.1 Clarias platycephalus | reverse complement strand
TAAGGCAGTTCTGAAGGCGAAAGGGGGTCAAACACTGTATTAGTATGGTGTTCCTAATAATCCTTTAGGTGAGTGTAAATCATTTAGGCCTACTGTAATATAAAGAATTCAATTAAGGCAGCATGGTGACGTAGTACTGTAGTTAGCACTGTGGCCTCGCACCTCCAGTGTTCAAATGTTTGATTCCCACCTTAGGTCTGTGTGTAAGGAGTTTGCATGTTCTCCCTGTGCTTAGTGGGTTTACACCGGGTACTCCAGTTTTCTCCCACAATCCAAAGACATGCGGATTAGGCTAATTGGCTTTATAAATTGCCCATAGTGTGAATGAGTGAGTGTGTGTGTGTGCTTGTGTGCCCTACAATGGATTGGCACCCCATTGAGGGTGTACCTAGCCTCGTCCCCAGAGTCCCCTGGGATAGGCTCCAAGCCCCAGCGAACCTTTACAGTATAAGCAGTATAAAGACCGAATGAAGAAATGGGAGGTGGTTCAAGACTTTTGCACAGTACTGTATATTTCAATATGGTATACAAGTTTCATACTATCCATTTTTATACTTAAATTAATGGTCGTGTAGTTTTTTCATTCAATTCACTAGTTGAGAAATGCATATACTATTTATATGTAATTTTATATGGGACATTAATATCTTTTTTTAATTATCAAAGTTTAGATGTTTTCTATACATTTAGCATTCTTCTATACATTAGTACATTCTTAACATTTTATATTGGTAGTTAAATTCCTATGTATTTTTTTTTCATGTTTCAAATTTTGTAACTGTTTAAATCCGAAATCTCAACTTGACACTTTCAATGTTCTTCTCAGTGAAATGAAAAACTTGAGAATGATTCTGACATTCAAATGGATTTTTTTCATAAATGTACTGTTATTATAAAAAGCCACTAACCCAAATTCAATTTTGGTGCGGTTTTACACAGCATTGAATATGTAATTTATACAAGTTGTAGTTTATACAGAAAATATTGTAGAAAATTGTATATTTTATGTATTTTTAAATTTTTGTGTTGAGCTCAGGAAAATCTGTGATGCTGGGATGATGTGCATATTGCTCACTGTAAACTCAATAAAACAATTTTAAAAGTATTGCTTTTTCTTGTGTAAAATGCATCACATCATATAAGGTTTTGAAAGTTTAATATTTGTTTTTGGATTTTTACCTTGACTTGTGTACCTCAGTTGGTTGCTGGGGGTGGGAGCTAAGTGGTTTGGCTGGGGTTGGTCAGTCGCTACTCTGTAAAGTCAAGCGGGGAAGAATGATGGGAACATGACTAATTAGGGTTTGTCTGCTGCAGTGAGCTGGGGAGATATAAAATGAGAGAAGAGTGAGCGTGTGTGTCATGGCGTACTGAATGCAGATTAAACTGTCAGACAAGTTGCAATGAGAACCATGTAAAATAAAAAGAGTTACTGTATCTGCAACCTTCTTAGTGCCAACATGCTTTTGTTATTCTGGTGCTAAACCCGGAATGATCAAAGGAAATATGCCAACTGGAAGTCCTCACCATTTGCTGATCTACTCAAGATCTACTCTACTTTCTGGCATTCCCAGAGCCAACATCAAGGACTCTTCCACCTGCTTACCCAACATCTAGAGAAATTTCTGGTTCAACTCCAGATGCATGCAGACGATCAGCAGACATTTTATACCCTGACGTGGGGTGGCCCAACTCATCCCTACCAAATTGGGCTCTTTGAGCTCTTTGAACGTGTCATCCATGGCTGCTGGTAAAGGAAGACCATGGGTTCTGGAGCAGTTTTTTGCCCCGACTACTGCCATAAACAGCCGGGTTGGTGTCTGTTGAAGGCTGTTCAGATGGCAGAGGAATATCTGGTCACATATCAAAAGACAGATGGAACTTTCTTTCCCTCTCTCTCACTTGCTCCTCCCCTGGTGTTGCCCCAGTCATGTGGAGGAGGCTCCAAACTCCAGCCCAAACCCATTTTCCCCTCTTCCTCTACTGTCCCAGAGTTTGTGTGTATTTCCTCTCCACATGCAGCTGTAGTCTTCCTCTGGTGTGGGAACTAAGCCTGGCCCAACCTGCTGGCATTATGGGGAGCCCATGCATTTCCATGAACTGCTGACCACTTCACATTGGTCCCCTCTCTCTCTATTTCTAAAAGACACAGACTGTTGAGCTACATGATGAATTTTATGATGTGTTCAAGCAACATAAACCTCATATAGCACCACATAGAGACTCCTCACTCAGTAGGTGTGTACAGCCCTATAGGCAACCTGAACACAAAAACCGTGATTTAGGATGAACTCCAGTCTATGTTCGGCCCTGTGGTCTTGTTACCCAGGAAGAACAGGCTAGTCCAGTGGAAAGTTTAAGAAAGTGGAGATGGTTATAAAATTTTATGCGTATTTAATGCTCTGAGTGGACAAAGTGCTTGATCAATTAGGTACAGTCTGTTTTTATTTGACACTGGATCTCACAATGGTATATTGGCAGATTGCCTCAACCCCTATCTCCCTTGAAAAAAGCCTTTTCCACTTTATTTGATTTATAGCAACTGCAGGCTGGATGCCTCCCTGACCTGAGAGAGACCTGGGGTAATGCATTACAGACCTGGGGTAAAGATTGCAAACTTGACTAGAATTTTGTTTCTGTGTATACATAACCTTGAGACAGACAATGTGGAATTGTTTGGTAACGAGGATATGTATATGTCATGATTTTTAAAAGCAGTTTGAAATCTTGAAAACCCTGGAAAATAAAAGAGTAAGAGTTTTATCTCATGATAAAACTCACATGAAATCTGCCTGTCTCCATCCTTCATCATGCCAACGCACTTTCGTTAAACTCATGTTACGGAGACCTGGAACCGTATAAAAGAAAGTGGTCAAAAAGCAGCTTTACAGTAATAAAAATTCAGGATGGATTAAATAATTTAATAAATTGTTTACATTCCACCAACTGCAGCTGCCGATGGTGCATACAATGTCATTCACTTTGTCACTGCCAGACTACAAACACAACATCTTAATTCTTTTATATCCATCTCAGGGGACTTTAATCAAGCTTCTCTTTCTTTAACGTACCAAGCTTTTCTCAGCTTGTGAACTGCTTCACTAGAGAAAATAAAACGTGAAAACGACAAACGTGAACAGTGCGTACAAATCTTAGCAAATCAAACCACAACCTGGTTCGTCTCCCCACCACTTACAGTGCCTTGCAAAGATAACCATACCCCTTGAATTGTTCCACATTTTGTTTTAAATGTATTTTATTGGGATTTTATGTAATAGACCAAGTTAAATAGTGGCACATACAGTAATTGTGAAGTGGAAGGAAAATAATAAACACTGAAAAGTGTGACGTGTATTTGTATTCAGCCACCTTTATTCTGATACCTCTAACTAACATCCAGTGTGACATACTAATAATAATATTTATTAAAGTGTAATATTTATTCAAGCATATTATTTAGTAGTTTAATATGCAGGGTTACACATTGTCATTTACCAGATGTGAATGGACAGCTCGAAGATACCGAACAAGGGATTTGACATGAAGTGGCATATTGGAATATGGAAAAATTGAGAATAGATTGAATTATTTGGCCACAACACCAACACAAACAAAATGCCAGTCGCAAATTCAATAGAACTCACCCTCTAAATAACACCGTTCCTACAGTAAAACATGGAGCTGAAAATATCCTGTAATGTGGGTGTTTCTCTGCAGCAGGGTCAGGAGCACTTGTCAGGAAAGAAGGATGGGGCAAAATACTAGTGTGGGAAGGTCTAGATGGGCACATTTAGTGAAGACAAAGGGTGATTCTTTTCTATACCATTGTAAGTACTGTAAGTTGTTGATGGTTATATTTTGGCTTTGTATAGTGTTTTCAATCTTAATCAGGCAGCTACCAAGGTCAGAAGTCAAGGAGATGAACAGTCGATCTGAGCATATCTCTGAACAGAAGATCTGAGATTTGTCACAAGATTCTTACCTGGGGATCATCTGATATGAACAGCAGCTCAGTTGGCATTAAGATGGTATAAAGTTTAATCTGGTAGGTAACAAGCATCTATAAAGAGGTAGCTGTCAAACATTCACCTTTGACAATAACAGGACACGATGAAGCATGTAACAACATATTTATTGCGTATGTAAAATAGTTAGTTTTCAGTTCCAAATATTTAACCAAGCATGTAAGGCTGAGATGTATTAGCGTGACAAATTAACATGATAAGTACAGAGGGTGAAAAGACAACATTTTAGCAAGGTGAGAGAAGACAGATTTTTTGTTTGTCATATTTACAAGCAAAAAT
Source organism: Clarias platycephalus (assembly GCA_030068275.1). NCBI lineage: Eukaryota > Metazoa > Chordata > Actinopteri > Siluriformes > Clariidae > Clarias > Clarias platycephalus. The sequence goes on along the minus strand of JAQQZT010000011.1, from coordinate 17,679,320 downwards.
GCAACATTATCACAGATGGGACCCAAGATGTCTGGAAGAGTGAGGTAACTGGATTTCACAGACGTTGCTGTGAAAATTCACACACTGCCATAAAGTCTTTGCAAAGTTAATATAATTATTTAAACAGCATGGGTTCTCAGTTACACTGTGTCATGCAGCAAGGGGAGCTGCTGCATGACACAGTGTGTGTGTTCACTGCTCCCTACATGGATGTCCAGACTAACAAAAACTTTTCTCTAACTCTCCCCACGACTGGAAATGAGAATGATTTCCATAAAGTATGTTTTTATGTTTTCCATAAAGAGTGGATTATTAAACAAAAATTATAAGAAACAAGTAAAAATAAAATGTGTCTATTGTTTTAAAAACAACAATATACAGTATTTATATCCCTCTTTGGAGTCCGAAATTTACAGATTAAAAAAATTATTTGTCAACTAGGTACAGATGCTATTGTTACAGTATATGTCACCGGGACATGTTTTCTGCTCAGAAAAACCCCTGAAATTTCTTTGTTATCCCAGGAATATGGATAATATTTTAACTTAGGTTAAATTAGCTAAAAAGGAATGCACTGTATACATGAAAGCTTGAGTAATTATATGTTACACATAATGTAAAGACAGAAAAAGCAGATAGTTTTCTAAAAGAGCATTTTTTGCTGTGCAGAAACAATTTCACAGGCTTGGAGCAAACATTTTAGCAAAAAAAAAAAAAAAAAAAGGCATGTTTCTTTGTTACTGGCATTTTTGGAGCTGACTTCAAGCTGCTGAGAGTGCTTGATATTGTGATGCACAACAGCTTTAGTAATCTTGAATTAAAGTACTGTATATGAAGGCCAGTCAGAAACATGTTATGCAGAGACAGGTTTTTTTACTTCATTGTTAAGTTTTAGGATCTAGTGTGCTGATCGTCAAAAAATAGATTCAGCTTTATTTAGTTTATCAATTTTAGCAGATTTCTGCTAATTTAGTTTCAATCACAGTTTTGACATGAACTCATCAGAACTTGTGGTTCACATCTGGGTTTACCTTATGTGTGAAAATGAAACCCCCCCTCCCCATCACACTGAGCCAAGCTCCCACTACGTCTGAAAAATAAATTGGTTAACGCAGTTAGAAGAACACAGTAAAAATGAGTACATAATATTGTCTCCCTTGGCGTGGAGCTGCCACACTTTTTTTCGGACACGTTGAAATGGACACGTTCAAACCTCTTCAGTCTTGTACTATGACCACAGTAGGTCCATGACACGTTGTAAAAGGCCGCATTAATTTCATATTATATCATAATATATTAATATTCATTTCATATTCTGGTACATGCCATTTTTATGGCATGCATGCAGCAGGTTTTCAGCACATAAGTGTAAATATTAGGTATGAGAATCACCAGGGACCACTTGATTCCATATTACCACAATATCTAGGTGCCAATTAGATTTGTATAGCAAATACACACAAATTTTTTTTTCTTCAAATTTTCTTACAATTCTAAACAAATCATTTGCTTTGCTGTGAATAGTTTAGATGACACCGCCAGTAGGATTATAATGGAATGGCAAGATTTTACCACCTCAAATGTAAACTGTAATGATACTGTATACACTATCGCTCAAAAGTTTGGAATCACTTTCTACCGTCATGGTTGTTCGTGGGTTCCTGTTCCAAAATATGCACTAATTTCCTTTGATCGGTTAATGTTGAGATGTATCTGCTACTCATGATCTGTAAAGTCTTCATAACAGCTCTAATCTGAGGTGCTGTTAATTGGTGATTCGTGAGGCTGGTAACTCTAAATGAACTTCTCCCCTGCAGCAGAGGTAAGTTCTGGTCTTGCCTTCCTGGGATCATCTTCATGAGAGCCAGTTTCATCATGGAGCTTGATGGGTTTTGCAAATGCACTTGGCAATTCTTCCAAGAACTATTCCAGAAAGGCTGATCTCCATGTCTTATAACTGACTGTTGTTGTTACATAATTACCTAATTCCATATGTGGTATTTCATAGTTTTCAAATCCCCAGTATTGTTGTGGAATGTCGAAAATAAATCTCAAAATAAAAACAGGGAAATTTGCAAATGATCCCAAATGTTTGAGCGGTAGTGTATACATAAAAAAAATAATAATTTAAATCAACTTTTGGGTCAGTGTTATGACACATGTATTGCCACACAAAATAATTGTGATACGTCATGTCATGTCTTGTTATAAATATATATATTTACAACAACCCACCCAATGCAATGACAATGTAGTAAATGTGTGGTAAGAGTCTAGTAAGAGCATGGTCGGACTAGACATAATCACTGTTTGATCTCATTGGTCCTGGCAAGCATGTGATCATGTAGGTGATAGGAAATTAGTGACAACATGATAGATGCATTGAGAAACTAAGAGGAATGTGGTTAGGAAGTAGTATGAACATGATAAATGCACGTTTTAAAATTGTGACCACTGCATGCTTCGATATTTTTAGGATGCAGGGGGAACTTCATGGTCACTATCGGAGTGTGACAAGGGCTTTACATTGTATAAACAAGCTTGTTTTATCTGATCCTACTTTTGTTTGATAAATATTTAGTAAAATAGCTTGACTTTCACTTCTAGCAGGGCAGATTATCATTCTACTGTACGTACTGAAATTAGTTTTGCTTATTATTTGCTTAGAATTGACCTAAAAAGACAAGACCTATTGGGCACAAATGTCAAACAAAGAACCTTATTACAGAAAGCATTGCTTACAGTAAGTCTGACATTTCTGGCATGGCCTAGCTTTTATTGCATTTATAGTAGGTATGTAAGTGACAGATATTATCACATATTAGAAACCTTGATATCAGAAATTAATGGCCATACTGCGCTCAGGCAAAATTATTCTTGTCCTGTATATATAGTTTTGTATACTTTCACATTGCCATTGCCAACGGGATTAAAGCACCAGACAGTTGTTGCTCCAAAATACAGAAAGAAGTGTCAGTTAAATAATTGTCATTGTACAATATTACCAAAAACACTGTTGTACCACGAACATGGAGAAATCATATTTCTTTTTTACAAATCAATCAAATAATTCAAACACACTTTATAACAAAATGTCATTAAAATTGCCATGCGGTTTCTTAACACTGTGCTCAATGATGAGTTTACGCAGATTCAGCAGGCGAAGTAGCATAAGCGGAATGCACCACAGTAAGCATTATTATAGTTGCCTGGTACTATTGCTACAAAAAAGATTTCAGAATGAATGGCTGCTTTTGCATCTTGAATTTGCGTAAGCAAGTCGGCAAGCTTAGCGATTAATTCTACGGATTGCGATTTATGCTTTCTCTTGTGAAGCACCAAACTTCACTGTTATTTTTTTTTTTTTAATTCAGCACCGTTCTTGAACACTTTAAATAAGTTCCGACTGCGATGGGGAGAGGTAGACACGCCCCACTGAGTGAGCACGCACCACTACCAATAAAACACACTCTTTTGCAGGCCTCCTCACATTTTGCCTGAGAAATGCCACTAAACCATTGTGACTCTTTTGTGAGGAGGAGTGTCTGATGTATGTCAAGAGAACTATTCATTACATACACATACACAGACTCTTTGCTAACCATAATCTCCCTGACCAATCACATTAAAATCCACAAATACACACATAGACACTGACACAAGCAAACACATACACACTTATACCTCCCCTGTCTGTAAAATTACACACACTTGATTTTTGACAGTACCCCTGAAATACCTTCCATAAAGTTAACCCACTTGATATTTAATCAATGTCTAAAACATTTTCCTTCTGTATTGCACTTTCTGAATTACTGATATTGTTATTATACATAAACATTTTCCAATGTTAATTCTTCTCTACAATAGAGCATACTTCCTTAGGACAAGCATTATAATAACTTATATTCAATAATGATACAATAGAGAGAGAGAGAGAGCGAGAGAGAGCGAGAGAGAGAGAGAGAGAGAGCATGGCAGAACCTCGCTGGCCAGGATGTCTTGGACCTATTTAAACTGGGTCATATTATTAAGAGTCTTCTCTCACATGACATCTGAGGCCAGAAGGGTGGATTTCTCCTCCACAGTCTTTTAGTGCTAAATCCCCCTGGTTGCCCCGCTTGCACCACCTTTTTCCTGTTTCTGCAGTCCAATCAGTGGCTGAATACTACAGCGGCTGTGATGTAGGTAGCTTCAGCCGGTTATAGTGTGTGAGGATGTACACACACACATATGCATAGCCAATTCACGTGCTCACACACTACAGGAAACACACAGGTCCAACCTCCAGGTGATAGCGTGACATGGACGTAATTTTCGGCAGGTTAGCGATGTTTTGGATGGGAAGCAGCGAGGCATCTGTTACTCTGAAAAGAAAGGCAGCATTCCTCCAACTGCCATCGCGTAGCTGTACATGAAAAAACAAAAGGAGTAAAATATTAAATCATTATCTTCTTAAATGAATCCATTAAAATTTTTTACACAAAGTCAGACTATACTAAATTTTTTCCCTAATGTTATGAAAGCTGTACTGAAAGTAACTGTTAATAATTCACACAAAAGTAGGCATAACTTTTTTATTAACTGGCAGAGATCATTCAAATTGGCAAATTCAAAAGGTCTCTTTCTCTATAATTCTTAACATAGTCTCCATCACGAACAATGCATTTGAACTAAAATCTTGAATTTGTCACAGTTGCAGGTACAATGTGCCCAAATGGATGAAGTTTAAAGAAGGGGAAACCAGCATTGAAAACGAACCATGGGGTGTGAGACCATCAACTGCGACAAAGGGGATTTTCTAAAAGGATTTAAGAGTTGGGTTCAGCGATGGTAATGTGTCCCTTGTGATGGAGACTATGTTAAGTAGGACCTTTATAGACTTTTATTTTTTTAAAGTATAGACAAAAAGTTAGTCTACCATTATGTGCAATTTGAATTCCCTACATTAATTAATAAAAATGGATGCCCACTTTTTCTTTGTGTTGAGAACAACCCTTATAGTTGGCTGTACTCTAACAAATGTGAATGATATATTTTACAACTAAATGGTTTATATACATTTATCAATTTTAGGTTAATGGAAATATCTGAATTCATTCACATGGAAATGCATGTCATTTGAGTATCATGGCAAAGGCACAAGGCTATGATGCTTTTGGGAAACTTGGCCCGATATGTACCAAGTCTGTATCAAAAAATCAGATGTGCAAATTCACATATTTTAACGATTAAATAGTATATTTTATGATGTGACTCTTTTGCAGCTTTATACTAAAAGCTTGTCCTCTGGATCATGTGATTTATCTAGTTCATAGGCATATTCATGGTAAACTGGGATGTTATTACTGTTAATTTTTTTCTACCAAAAAATCTGCCATGTCATACACACATCTGACAACAAAAACCCACTAAATTACACTCACTGGACACTTCATTAGGTACAGCTGTTTGTTAATGCAAATATCTAATCAGCAAATCACATGGCGGCAACTCAGTGCATTTAGGCATGTAGACATAGTCAAGATGATCTGCTGAGGTTCAAACCAAGCAGCAGAATTAGGAAGAAAGTGATTTACTGTAGTGAATGTGACATGGTTGTTGGTGACAGATAGGCTGGTCTGAGTATTTCCAAAAATGCTGATCTACTGGAATTTTTTCACACAACTATGATTACAAGAAAATGGTCTGAAAAAGAGAAATTATCTAGTAAGCAGCAGTTCGTTGGGCAAAAATGCTCTGTTGATCCCAGAGTTCAGAGGAGAACATCCAGTCTGGTTCAGGCTAATAAAAAAAGGAAGAGTAACTCAAATCACATCTTGTTACAACCGATGTACTGTATGCTGAAGAATATCTCTGAACGCATACCATGTCAAATCTTGAAGCAGCAGACAAGCGCTAAGGCTACAATTGACATGAAGTCACCAAAATTGGACAATAGAAATGTAGCCTGGTCGGGTGAGTCTTGATTTCTGCTGCGACATTCAAATGGCAGGGTCAGAATTTAGTGTAAACGCCATGAAAGCATGGATCCATCCTGTTTTGTAGCAATGATTCAGGCTGCTGGTGGTGGTGTAATGGTTTGGCGGATATTTTCTTGACACACTTTGGGGCCCTTAGTACCAATTGGGCATTGTTTAAATGCCACAGCTTATCTGAGTATACTGCTGACCATGTCCATCCCTTTATGACCACAGGATAACACACCATGTCACGAAGCTAAAACTGGTTACTTGAACATGACAATGAGTTCACTGCACTGAAACAGCCACCACAGTCACTGGATCTCAGTGCAATAGAGAATCTGTGCGTAGCCGACAAACCTGCACCAACTGCGTGAAGCTATCATGTGGATCAATATGAAACAAATTATCTCTGGAATGTTTCTAGCAACTTGTTGAATCTATTCCATGAAGAATTAAGGCAGGTCTGAAGGCAAAAGGGTTATTCAATGGGTCACTAGCAATGTGTACCTAATAAAGTAGCCAGTGAGTGTGTATTGATAATAAATTCAATATAAACATATAACCAAGGTGGTTTTAGTCATATTTAGATATACTTCAAAGGTTTCGGTCAATGAGACATCTATCAGAACAGGTGTGTTAAAGGACTTTCAGCAAGCTTTCAGTGGTGTCATTCTCACCCAGCAAGTGTCCTCCAAAACGTCTGGTTCCAGCGTCATCCCATTCCACGCAATAAACCTCACAGCATTCTTAGAAGGAGTCTGAGTTGGGGTGGAGCTCCAGATGGTGATGTTAAGACAGTGGATGGTGATACGTTGCTCTGCCCCTGAACCCAGCAAATGCAGGAAATTCAATTGGACAGGCCTGACTTTGAACTCCAGCTAAAAAAAAAATCACATCATAATTTGACAATAACAATTTTTATTATTAAGGATTTTTAAATAAAACAATGATACTGGGGTAACAGGACAATCTTTGCAGTGTACTACATTAATTGATTCCTCTGCTTGTTGATGACAAAAAGTTAATTACCACCAAATTCTAGAAATGAAAACATATTAAAGCTACTGTAGTGCATTGATAAATAACTAGTAATTTGCCATTATATATTGACAGGTAGATATACATGTTTACATTATTCTAATATATTAATATGTTAATATTCATTTAATGAATTCTAATATGTTAATTTATGTTCCAATTAATTTCTGATTAGTTAAATCCAATACCTTGGACACAGTAATTGGTCTAAGGCAGGTGAGGCCGCCTCTTGTGAAGTTGCATGTCACTTCTATAGCGTCAGTGTGACATCCCAGGTTTGGGTCAATCCAGTAAGTGCCTATGAAAAAGATAAAGAGGATATTTAAATGGACTATTTATTGAACCATAATGGCAAGCTGTAATGTACTGTATGTGTAAGAAAATTTTGTCAACAGGCTGATGTTTATACACAAAGTATTCTGACATTAACACACAGACACACACACCATCGTTGAATTTGTGTTGGCAGGTTACAAGGTCCCGGCAGAGGCGAACCGGATGATCCCGCGTTCCTAGTGGATTCTTCAGACTGAGAACTAGCAAACTTAGATAATGCAGAGTCTGTAAGATCTCTGGAGCTCTCTCCATCGGAGAATCCATTAGATCTGCCACCTGAGAAAGAATGTGCGTATGTGTGTGTGTGTAAGAGAGAGAGAGGAATGAATAAATACAAGGAATAGTTTAAAATATGCATGTAATTAAAAAAAGGCAGATACTGTGTCTTACAGATACTAGTAGTACTGTGCAGGATTAAAATAACTTCTTTGTCTCATACATCTTTATACACACCTTGGTTTTAAAAGCAGTATGTGAACTGACCAACTCAGACAGAGTTCCACCGTTGTCATCCTGGTGCTTTTACACAGATATCCACAGAAATCAATTGATTTTTCATATTCATTTGATGAGAAAAAAAAAAAAAAATTAAATACTTACAAAGGATTTTGGTATTCTGGGAGGTCCCTGACAAGGAAAAAAACAACCAGTTAGACCTTACGGTTCTGTGCATGTATGGAAAAAGGAAATGTGTGTAGATTAAAAGTGGTCTTACTGGTGATCCGGGAGGTCCTCGACGTCCAGGGGCACCCTAAAAACAGCATCAGCATATTTTTAATGACTGTGAAATGTGTGTGTGCGTGTGTGTGTGTGTGAGTCTGTGCTTCTGTGAGGTTGTATGTATTGAAAGCCTCACCCTCGGCCCTCGAACACCCTGTATAACACAATAAAGAAAAACACCACATTTTGAGGTTGTCTATTTTTCTATTTTATGGAAGCACTGCAGATAAGAAAAACGAAAATTTTGTGCATTTGTATATTTCAATTTACCATTTCTCCTCTGTTACCAGAATCTCCTCTAGGACCCTAGACAAGAGTCAGAGATTAGTCATGTGTCCAACAGTTATGGGTGCAGGCTTCATCATATCCTTTAACAAATTCCTTAAATGGCTTTTCATCTTATAAAAAATAACACACATACACACTGTATTGCTCAAATATTTAAAAAGATTATGTGTCAGCACTTTGCAGCAGTCTGTAACGTTTCTGTCATTGGGCACTTTTCTGCATAGAGGCAGATTTGGATTGGTAACGACATCCCAGGCTGTGTTTTTTTTTTTCTTTGTATTGTTAATTGGAGAGATACTAACTCATTATATACAGTATGCTATAATAAGTATCATAAAACAGTTAGTTCAGATTAAGCCATCTGATTGAACCAGTCGCATTTCACGAGTAGTAATAATAGACAGTAACAGCACTGGGACGGTTAACTATATGCATTCTAACAGTTGTTACAGTAATTACACTAACTGTTGGTCACAGCATGGGTTAAAGTAGGTCTGTATGGTGCACAGTACTGAGGAGAGAGCAACTGCCTGCCAAAACCCACATTCAAAACCAGACACAGAAGCACCTTCATCAAGAACACGTCTGATAACGATATATTACCTGGAACAACTCTTTCTCTAAATAATAATTGCTTCTTAGTCAATCCGAATTGCCTCTAAACTTTTTGTGTTTTATTTACGCCTAAGTAGAACTACATAGCTAACTAGCTTCTAAAACAAGGCTGTATCTCAAATCCTTCTCTAACCCCTAATCAAGGGCACTCTTTTGTGATTGTACACCTTACAGTAGCACACTAGCTTTGCATTTCATGGGATTTGGAATTTAATCCTGGAAGTCGAAAGTTAATGGAGCGGGTATTGTACAGTGAAATAAGCAGAAATATAAAGAGACACAAGGTTTACAGGACTGTCCACCACATCCATGTTTTATTCTCTCCACCATTTAGATACATAATAGTGGTAAGAATTTAAACCTAATTTCACTCCTGTGTTGGACACTAAGCTCTGCCAGTCACAGTCAGATAGTTCAGGATTTTTTTGTGGCACTATATGTGTTGGCAGAGCAAAATAACTGGTTAAATAAACAAACAAATCATAATCTTTTTTCATAATAAATAGTTTGTCTAACTGTTGTGTGAAAGCTACATCACACTCATGGTTGGGCTGTTGTACTGAATATCAGCCCAGCATTGATATGTTCTACAACCACATCATAATCATGCTAGTATTCATAGTGCGTAATGTACTGACACATCACTTACAGGACTGCCACCTGGACCGATTATACCAATAGGACCAGTCACTCCTCTTTTACCCTGAGGAAAATGAGAAAGAATTTTTAAAATATTTTTGTCGTGCACTATTGTTTCATATAAATGACTCATATATATGAAGAAATCATAATTACTACCACAAAACTAGTTATACACATTGATGCATATAAGCTTTTAATTTACACCAATAACTACTTAAACATCATTAATTTATTATTAAATCATTTAAATGTTTGCATTTAGAACAGTACATATGAAAATAATTTTTTTTAGTTGTCAGTTTTAAAAAGTAACGTGATTTATACTGTATACAGTATGTGTGTTAGTGTCTCTGCATGTGTATGATGTGTAAGTCTCACCATTTGTCCAGGGGGCCCTTTAGGTCCACGAACACCTTTTGGCCCAAAGTCTCCTGGAGGCCCCTGCCAAGAAAAAAATAATGAATAAAATCACACTATGAAAGATATATTTGGATCACATTAAGAATGACAATAAATGTGTAATCATGTAAATGACTATATGTTTAAATCATGATTAGATGTTTATTCATTTAATACAATTTGTATGGCATGACAAATCCACCCAAAATAAAAGTGCTAAAATAAATCTGAATTTCCAAAATAACTTTTCTAAAAGCTCCAAAAGGTGTATGGACATGGGTGAAAGTACAAGTGCTGCCCATCACTAAACCATTCAGTGGCGTTTTGCATACCAGAAAGAGGGGACAGCAGCTGCCTGCCAAAACCCACATTCAAAACCAGTCACGGTAGCACTTTCAGCATGAAAAAAACATCTGATAACGCCACGCCAGGTAAAATAACACTTTCCTCGTTATTCATTGCTTTGAAGTCCGAAGTTCTAAAGCGCCTCAGAACCTTTTATTATTGCTAGTTAAAATGAGCTGACAGGCTCATGACTCACCTCACCACTTTGTTCCCAAATCCCACTCTAACCTCTGATCAAGGGAACTACTTGAAGTGTGGAACAAAGGATTCTACATCCTGCAGAATACACTATTTGGGATCTTATGCTATTTGAGATTTAACCCGTGAACAGTATAGTTAGTTAGATGAGGATAATCTATAATGGAATGAGTGTAGAGAAATTTATGACATTTACAGAACTGTCCACCACCTCCATGGTTTATTCTCCTCTTCCTTTGTCTATACTGTATCGTACCGACAAGAAATTGAAACTACTTTCATCCCTGACTGTCTTATGTGTGGTATTTTCCATTTTTGAAAGGTTAGGTTAGTAGCCAGAGGCAAACAAACATGATGTGTGTGGGGAGAGTTGGTAAGTTTGTATATAGTTGATGGTGTCTGAGCTTTTCCAGACTTTTGCACTTTGTACATAGATGTGTATGAGTGGTGGATGTGGAAGTAGTTTAAAAGTACAGAGCCATTTAAAACTGAAAATGAATGAACTTTGTCATTTAATTCTGCATGCACTAACATAGAAATAAATCTTGAAAATCTAACAAGGGTTAGCATTTATAGGCGCAGAGCACACATGCATCTGGATGCAGGGTTGGACAAACAGATTTTATGTCCGGATTTCAGTTATATTTTTAAAGTTTCCTGGCAAACAAGAAGTTTCAACAACCAGTGTCCAAGTGCTGAAAATTTCTTATTGATTTTAGCAAACCAAAAGTTTTGATTTGGAATGTTTTAAGCTAATGCACATCACAGTAATGTGATGCACCTCAGCATGCCCCAACAACTGAGCTACTACATCCATATCTGTGATATCTACGCATGCAATTGATTTAAGCCAAATAGCATAAAGTTTCATAGACATAAAAATACACCATATTGCCAAAAGTTTGTAGATACAGTACGCGATATATAATAACCCTTCAGCCTCCTAAAAAATCGTTCTACATTCGCCAGTCCAATTAATTCCATAGATAAATTTCCTGAACATCAGAAATAGCCACTGCAGACTGGCAATATTGTTTCTTTTTCATTTAAAAAAATGTCTTATATATTTCAAATTTCAAATGTCTTATATATTATCTTTGTTGAGGTGGCAGGGTGGCTAATTGGTCGTCACTGTCTCCAGGGTCCGGGTTCAATTCCCGGCTCTGTGTGCATTTAGTTCATGTTCTTCCCGGGCTTGGTGGGTTTCCTCCGAGTACTCTAGTTTCCTCCCACAGTCCAAAGACATGCAGATTAGGCTAATTGGTTTTCTCAAATTGCCTGTAGTGTGTGAATTGGTGTGTGAGTGTGTGCGCCCTGTGATGGTTTGGCACCCTGTCCAGGGTGTATCCAGAAGTTTTCTCAGATGGGCTCCAGGCCCCCCGTGACCCTGGATTAAGCGGTATAGACTTAAGTTAGGGAGTTAATGTTTTTTTGTTGTTGTTGTTGTTGTTGTTGAAACAAATGGGGGTTTATCCCATTTATTATATTAATGCATTTAACTACTTCGCTTGTTACATTTGTAACCTGCTGTATTACATTAACATGCTACAAGTTTAAGCATATTTAAATATGTTTACAAACAACCATACAAAAATATTGGCCTGGAAAACACACTGAAGCTCTTGACCAGTCGGATAGATAATAATATGTATTGTTTTTCCACTCTTGGAATCTTGAAAGCCTGACATAAAACCACGCTAGCCCACATTTTTATGGTAATCCGACTGGGATGTAGAAATGCCGGACAGTTGTTTGAAACAAGAATTCCACAACAGCTCAAATAAAACATTTTTCATTACAATGGTTGGACACTTCATGCTAAATAGCTAAATATGCCAGTATGACCGCATGTGCAGAGACATCAGTCACTCGTCAAACTGCACAGTGAGAAAAGTGATTAATAACGAAATGTAATCTATGCTGATATTACAGTATGCTTGAAAATGTTAATCTGCCAGTGCACTGTCCTCAAAAATGTTATAAAGAGCATCTGGAGCTGGATAAATAGACCAACGTTTCTTAAAAGAAACCATCATCTGGTCCCTCATCATGGGTTCCGTACAATCCACAGGGATAAATTCAGCCACCGATTTTATCTTTATTTGGCTTGGTGGTATTATCTGTGGTGTGCATGTTTACCAGACAAAATGTTCTGATTGTGGATCAGGTGACTCAATAGGGAGCAGTTATGGAACTGGAATGAAGGGAATAACTGTGAGAACTCGACCCTGGGTTAGTTCTGTTTTGCACGATTCAGCAAGGCTCATCCGTGAAGGATCTTGAATAGATACAGAATACTAAGAAAAGGAGGAAGAGATGTGGTGGGGTTGGAAACTGGGAAAAGAGATTTTTGGCCGTGGTTGTTAACTAGGAGGAGGGGCATGCATCAGGTCGAGTTTTTCCCAAAAAGATTTCTCAAAAAGTTATTTCATGTCTCCAATGCATTACACTCTCTCCTTCTTTTTCTGTCTTACCTTAGGACCAAATATTCCTAGAATCCCTGGAAATCCACGTTCTCCAACATCTCCCTAAAAAAAATAATAATAATCACATTAATCCACAGCAAAATAAAACCTAACCTAAAAGAACAAACCTAACAGCCATAAAATATGCCTGTTCTAATACATATACTGTATTCTAACATTTGAATTATGAATCTGTGATCACAATGTCTGTTTTTGGCTCCAACTGATAGTAGCTAAAGGAAAACCAGCGGTTGGTGTTCACCAATAGATCACAAAAAAACGCTACTTACTGTATACCTTGTATTGTGTAGCTATTTATAGAGTAGTGAATTACAATATTTTATTATTAAGCATGATTTATTCTTATTCAGCCGTGTATCCTTAAATAAAAACAAATGCCTCATTTGGCTAATAATATATTAGTTTGTAAATATAAATATATTAATTAATTGCTAACGCATTAGAAAACTCACTCCAAACATTACCATCTCAATCATTCAAAATTTAATAAAAGTTTACTTTAAATATAAGTTCTAAAATCTCAAGAATTTATGTTCGGTTATTATCTTTAGATGGGAGTGTTATTGATAAAATTAAAGGAGCCTAGGAGGAAGAGCCTGGAGAGAATTTGAACAGGAATGGTGGGCCGCTACAATGGATAGAATACGTTCTAGTACAATATGTACTCGTCTGCGCCTTATACAATTTAAAGTACTACATAGAATTAATTTCTCTAAGGCCCGCTTATCTGCAATATATTCTACTGTAGAGGCCAGATGTCACAGATTTCAAGTAGCTCAGTGCAATTTGAGTCACATGTTCTTCACTTGTTCTAAACTGCAAATTTACTAGGTTAACTATTTTACAGTGATGTCCTACAGTACGTAGGTGCTCAGGGTTGATATTGGTGTTTCCCCTGCTATCGCAATTTTTTGGGTTCTACGGGTCTGGTCTCAGTTTAATTCTAAACAACTGGATATTTTGGCATTTACATCTTTAATAGCTAGGCGTCGTAATCTAATCCACTGGAAATCTGCTAAGCCTCATACTGCATCTCAATGGCTTGTAGATACCTCTGGGAGGAGTAGCTTTTTAAAGAAATGGCAATCTCATATTTTAAATCTCTTAAATCTCTGCCTTCTGTTTAATTTAGTTTTTAAATTATTATTAAACATTTTGTTTTAATGTTTGGGATGTGGTTGTTGGTTCTTGTTTGATTGTACGTGATGCTTGTTTTATTGTTCTTTACACGTTTATATTGTTAAAAATGGACAATCGCTTAAAATTCATATCAGTAATGATGATTACACAATAAAAAAGTTTGAACCAAAAGATATAAGTTCTATAATCTCAAATCCTTCAATTCCTAGAATACACCTTCAGCATGTATTTAAACTAAAACTTATACTAATGAATAATTACTCATTAGAACTGAAAGCATTTGTTTGAAGTATTTGAAAAGATATATCAATAATTAATATAAAGTACTTCATTGTTCTTTGTACAAGTATATTCAGCTCAGCCTTAAAAAAATGGTATGCATCTCAATTTTCTAAAAGCAGTATTACAGTATTCAATAGTAAACAGAAAACAGTACAGTGAAACCTCGAATTGCGAGTAACGCAGTTTTGCGAGTGTTCCGCAAGACGAGCAAAGATTTTTAGTAAATTTTGACTTGGAAAATGAACAAGTCCTCGTATCATGTATCACGCATGCACTTCTTGTTTTGATGCCGAGTGTCACGTGATCACAACTGAGCCAATTGTTTTTCTCTCTCTTGCGCTGCGGAATTGTGGGTAATCGTCTGCCCTGCTCGGTCTTAGTGCGCGTCTCTCACAGGTATAATCAACATCCGTGCATGCGTGTGCATAACACTCTAAACACATATTAAAACATATTTTATTTTGAGTTTGTATGCGTGTTTGTACAGTGTAAAGTGCATGTACTGTTTATTATAACACATGTGCACGCATGTAAAGCAAAAGAAAGTCTCGTTAGAGAGGTTAAAGATCCATTTTCTCTCTCTCTGTATCAGCCTGCAGTTTGTGTCTGAGTGCGTGCGTCATTGAACACCGTGCCCCTTTACACACACACCCCTCCTTTTCCCTTCACACACACACTTTCCTCTTCTCGCCTTCACACACACACACACACACACACACACACACACACACACACACACACACACACACACACACACAGCTC
>JAQQZT010000011.1:17544784-17559895 GCA_030068275.1 Clarias platycephalus | reverse complement strand
GTGTCCTCCTAAAGTCAACAACCATCTCCTTTGTCTTGTCAACATTCAGAGACAGGTTGTTGTCTTTACACCAGTCCTCTGCACGTCCTCTCTGTACGCTGACTCGTCGTTCTTGCTAATGAGACCCACCACGGTCGTGTCATCAGCGAACTTAATGATGTGATTCGAACTGTGTTGCTACACAGTCGTGAGTCAGCAGTGTGAACAGTAATATTACATGTACATGTATTTTGAAGTACAGCTACCCTTACTTGAGTAATTTTCTCTACCCACCTCTGGTTGTCATATCAGTAAAGTAAAGGTGTAAAATTAATTGATGCGATTTATGTTAACTTTTTAAACATTTTTTACATTACAGAAGCTGCTGTGCATAGACTTTTTATATCCACTGTACAGTATATACTGCACACATTTCCTGTGTAATACCTACATAATTACATATAAACATCTTTGTAACACTGGAACTGTAGCAAAGAGCTAACACTTTAACAGGATTTAAAATTGAAGTACAAGTTTAGTCTATAAACTGGTTTATAAATCCTCTATAACTGTGCCATGTGCCTCGATGACGCAGCACATGGATCTGTACAGGGAGCTTTATTGTTGAAAAAAAAACAAATAAAAAGAGCAAAGATACTTTTTACTGTACTCTGTGTATAATTATTCTGTGGTGGAATGTAAGAAAATACAGTTTTTAAGTATAAGTACTTCTACTTGCGTTTTATTTTCAAGAAAATACTTTTGACTTTTAATTACTACTTTTCAAAAGAAGAAAATCGACTATCATCCAACTACATCTCAAACAGTCATCATTACATTCCTCTGTAACCATACACATATAATCATAATGTGAGTTTTTAGCATCAGACAGATTCAAGAAGTTAGCTTAAATAAAAAAAAAAAATCTACATGTTAACGAATGTTAACGAAAGGGAGAATGAGAGCTAACATTTAGCTAACATTAGGAATATTGCTAAAGTTTTCCCATCTTCCTTGGTTGCTTGGTGAAAAGGACCCCAACTTATCATCACTTACTAAAATAAGTGTAAGATTTAAGATAAATGTTTTTTGTGAATTTTCCTTGTATTTGTACCTTTATAGTTTAAATGTTTAATATTTTATATGCTCCTACTTTGACTTAAATAAATAGGGAAAAGATGGAGCTGAATATTTTTTCCAATAAATTCTAACAATGTATCAACTTTTACAGTCATGTACAAAGGTTATGTTCTTTTAATTCTATGACATTTCATTCATCATTTAAATACAGTTGCTGATCTTCCTAGGATTGGACATCCCAGTGCATTCACCGCAAGGTCAGACAGTGTGATGCTCAGAGAAATTCCAAAAAAACAAGAGCTACATCTCAGACCCTACAGTCCTCACTGAGTATGTTAGATTTAAAGTCCATGGCAGCACAATTAGAAGAAGACTGATCAAGTACGGTATGTTTGAAAGAGTTGCCAGGAGAAAGGGACAATATCCTATGGAAATTTGAGCCCATAGTGGAATTGTTGGCTTTAATGCACAGTGCCATGTTTGGCGAAAACCAAGCAGCATTTCAACAGAAACACCTCATAGCCACTGTCAAGCATGGCAGTGGTGGAGTGATGAATTGGGGTTGTTTTTGCAGCCAAGTCACCTTGTAGTGATTGATTATATCATATAAATCATATATGTATACCAGAGTATTCTAGAAACAAATGTGAAGCCATCTGTCTGACAGCTAAAGCTTGGTCAAAATTCGGTCATGCAACAGGATAATGATCAGGACAACACAATGATCTGAAGTAAACCTACATCAGAATTTGTGTAAAATTAAATAATCAAGGTTTTGGAATCGCCTTGTCAAAGTTCTCAACCCAACTGAAATGTTGTGGTGGGATCTTAAGAGAGCGACTCAGACTAGAAGACTCATATGAGAAGAACGGTTCAATTCTGTTTCCTGTGTAATGCACTGCATAGCGTCTATGAGAGTCACATGACAAAAGATTGAACGATTCGGACCAGAAGATATGAGAGGTGAGCTGCTCATTCTGTTTATCATAATATTTTCTTAGCTGCATTGTAATATTTTCATTACTGGAATTATAGCCAAAAGTTGTGTATGTAGAAGTGTTGGGGGTCTGTTTATTGAAAATGTAACATTTTATTTTATTTCTGATAAAAAGAACGAAACTCTCCAGGTCTCTCCAGTTCCCTGCATTGCAACTGGTGTACCACACTGTGATGCAGTGGCAGAGAATGCTCTCTATCGTGTTCCTTATACCATATACATATATACTGTGGATCCACTTACATGTTTCAGTACAATACTATATGTATAAAAGATTGAAACATTAATCAGAAAAAAAGTTATGACCCTTATACTTAACTAGGGGGGGATTGCAGCGCACACACTTACACTAACAGCAGTAATGTATCAAGACAGACCAAGCCAAGTACAGTGAAACCTCGGATTGCGAGTAACGCGATTTGCGAGCGTTCTGCAAGACAAGCAAAGATTTTTAATAAATTTTCACGTGAAAAACGAACAAGTCTTGTTTTACGAGTACTGAGTATCATGCATCACGCATGCGCTTCTTGTTTTGACGCCAAGCGTCACGTGATCACAACTGAGCCAACGGTTTTTCTCTCTCTTGCACTGCGAAATTGTGGGTAATCGTCTCCCCTGCTGGGTCTTAGTGCGCGTCTCTCACTGGTATAATCAACATCCGTGCGCGTGTGTACTGTTTACTATAACACTGGTGACCACGTGTGTGTACTGTTTCTTATTACAAACGTGTGTGCGCGTGTAAAGCAAAAGCAAGTCTCATTAGAGAGGTTAAAGATCCATTTTCTCCCTCCCTGTCGTTATGTGTGTGCGCGCGTAATTTGACACCATGCCCCTTCAAACACACACCCTCTCGCCTTTACCCAAAAGAAACACTTATAGGTCTGGATTTTTACTTTTTTTAAAGGCAAAGTGCAGGTTAATTTGTTTTATTTTTACTTTATATTTTGTATTTTTGTATTGGACTGTGGAACAAATAATTTTAGTTTCCATTATTTCTTATGGGAAAATTTGCTTTGATTTACGAGGGTTTTTTTTGGAATCAGGGCCCACTTCTGGAAAAAAAAAAATTATGCTCGTAATCCAAAGTTCCACTGGAGTCTGTAAGTGTCATTCCTCTTATTGCTTCTTAAGGACTCACAAATGTTTAAACTCAACTTAAACCTGAACTATCAGGAACCACAGTGGTCCATGGAGAGATAAAATGACTTTGTATGGAGACAAGCAATATGCATCCTCCCTGCTGAGAGCTGATTAGGAAAGATCAGTGAATTCACACATTCAGCATTCATTGAAACTTTAACATGTTCAATAATTTTTTATGCCAGTTAAATGCCAACACTCATCGTCTCTGCAATGGCATGATCTTTAACCTGTCGCGGACCAGATCTGGTAAAATACAAGAAAAAAATAAAGACATAAATGGAGTGTTTTACAACATATTAAATCTTACCCTTGTTCTGTTATTTGTACCTGTATTATAATGCATGGTCAGCAGTCTGCTTTGTGCATGTTTTGCCTAGAAGCATTACTTAAAATGCATGCATTCATTTAGAATATATTATGAGGAAACAACCTAAAATAAAATAAAATCGTATAGGCAGATACTTACCTTGTCCACAAGAGGGAGCCATTATAAACACAGACTCTTATGCAGCAGTGGTGTTTCATATTAGAAAAGCTTAGTGTGCTTACAGTCCAAAGTCCATGTTCCAAAGTTAGTATGCCCTAGTATGTGTTTTTGTGTAAAACCACAATAAAATCATCTGATTATAGCGGGTCTTAGTATTAGTCAAATACAACCTCAGACGAACAACAACATCTAACATTTTCACAGTGATAGTTATTTAACAAGAATGAACCCCCCACACACACACACACAATTATTAAATAACTTGTATATCTGCCTATAGCAGCAATAAATTCAAGAAATCGTTTCCTCTATGACTTTATCAGACTCTCGTATGGTTGGGGAAGAATCTTGCATCATTTTGGCTTATTCTTCTTTGCAACATTGCTTCAATTCATTGAGGGTTTTGGACATTCACTTATGCACAGAGTTTAGAGAACCACGGTGAGAGCCATTATCCACAAATGGATAAAACCTGGAACAGTAGTAAATCTTCCCAGGAGTGTCCAGCCTACCAAAATTACTCAAAGAGCACAACGACGACTCATCCAGGAGCTCATAAAACTACCAAGAACAGCATCTAAAACACTGCAGGCCTCATTTGCCTCAGTTAAGGTTGGTGTTCATGATTCAATAATAAAAATGGCATCCATGGTAGTAATGGAGTTCAAAGGTGAAAGCCACTGCTGACCAAAAAGAACGGAAAGGTTCGTCTCACATTTGCCAAAATATCTTGATTATCCCCTAGAAATATTCTGTGGACCAACGAGATAAAAGTAGAACTTTTTGGAAGACTAACACAGCAATTCATAAAAAGAACATCATGCAAACAGTCAATCACAGTGGTGGTAGTATGATGGTCCGGTCATATGTTCATGACCTCAAGCTCAAGCGCTCTTGGGTTATGTAGCAATGATCCCAAACACACCAGCAAGTCTACCTCTGAATAGCTCAAAAAAAATAAATTAAGGTTTTGGAGATTGAGGTACTGTGGTAGACCTTAAACCGGCCATTCATGCTCAAAAATCCTTCAATGTGGCTGACTAAAAGTAATTCAGCAAAGAATTGATTGCAGTCGTTGCCACCAAGAGTGGCAAGAAATTATCTTTTCACATAGGGCGAGGCAGGTTTCGACAGCTTTTTCCCTAAATTAATGGAATCATCATCATGTAAAAACTGCACTTTTTGTTACTCTGGTTGTCTTTGTGTAATATTGAAATTTGTCC
Source organism: Clarias platycephalus (assembly GCA_030068275.1). Classification (NCBI taxonomy): domain Eukaryota; kingdom Metazoa; phylum Chordata; class Actinopteri; order Siluriformes; family Clariidae; genus Clarias; species Clarias platycephalus. The sequence continues at coordinate 17,554,986 of JAQQZT010000011.1, read as the reverse complement.
TGATTGAAATTCAGGAAGGGGGCAAATACTTTTTGACAGAACTGAATAGTTAGATGTATGGCAGGTAACCAATCAGCCAAATGTTATAATTATTCTGAGCTTTTATGTTATTTTCATGACCTCAGTGCCGCTCTAACAAAATGTTGCCCAGGGTCGTGAGTCCTGACCAATGAGAAGTTTTGGTAGAGAACATGACAGACTGTACATAATGGAATCGAAATAAATGATTGAATGACGACAATTTGCGCTCGCTTGACTTAACCTCTCATGAATTGTCTATATCCACAAAATTTCCACATTTGAATTGCAGAATTCATTTGAAGGTTTTTTTTATGTTTTTTTTATGTTTCTAAAGTGCACACGATATGAGGGTATACAATATTTTACAATTATTGAACCTATTCAGTGGGGGGGGGGGGGGTCACTTTAGGGATGCAGTACCAATGTGGTTTGTTTCATGGTTTTATTAAGGTTATGTTTATCTGTGATTTATCCACAGGCCTGCTGTGCTTTCCTCTGGACTATGGGACTGGGTCAGAGTTGAGTTTTATTTGACATAATTTATCCAAGAATAGCACGGACACCATCTTCAAAGACAGACCCACATCCAAACACCTTCTACAAGTGTGAAAAATTGTTGATGGTTTCTTGCAATCAACTATCCTTAAAATCTGCACAGCACCATGTAGAGGTCAATGCCAGAGTTACCTCCCCTTTAAAAACAGCTTTCTTGCATCTGGTGGACCAGACATGTACCTGACATGTCAGAAGGCTGGGATTGGTGTCGCAAATATCACAAGGCATGACTTCAATTAAGCAATTTAAATACACTTTCATTCTGCTACAGACTTCAAGTAGCTTGAGTTAGCCTGTAAGGTGCTCTTGGTTTTACCCTGGACAATGAATTACTGATTATGTTTATAGGAACGCCTAATATCCTAGCAAATTCTGGCTTATGTTTCTATTTATTTGTCCACCTTATTCAAATAAGTGGTTTTAGGCTATTTATATAATTTGTGAAGTAGTAGAGAATAGCTGACAGATGTCATGACAAACTCTGTAAACTATATCCCATTCAAATCTCACTACTTATTCTCCTCTCTTACAGGAAAAGGAAGACCACATCAGCCTGCTAAAGACAGGTGTCCTGCAAAGCTTTTGTAGTGATTTAACCACAAAATATTAATCACAAATTGTGTACCTAAATGGATAATGTTTAATCTGCAATATTATATATGTAGGGAACAATATAGTGCAAAATGTATCATTGTACCCAGTAAAGAGACTGATGACTTAAAACTGTGTGCTGGTCCACCAAGGCCTTAGTATGACTCTACAGAGCAGATGCATCCCGCTGTAGGATGGGAGCGCATGGACAAGCTGTCCAATTAAGTAAGTGATGTTTCCTTTAGCCATAGGATGAACATGTATGAGAGCATTGTGTCTTGTGGGAATGAGTGAACCTATGTATTGAAGCATTGTATCTTCTTAGGAACAGAACACATGTATGGGAGTATTGTGTTGGTGGGAACAGGATGTTGAAGAAGTGTCATGTAAACGTATATAAGCATGCATCGTAGAAGAGACGAGAGCTTTTCCTTAAGATGCACTTAAGTCTGTAATCGACATAACCAGAAGATACGTGTAAAGGTAGGTGTAGGTGACTTTACTGTTACACAATGAATAAAGAAGCAGCATGCTTACAAAAATTACATTTATCAGAAAACAAAGTGCAAATTGTTTCAGTTCATAAGAAAAGTACGGTGCACTTATGTAACATCTTGACTGTTATAAACACAATCTAAAATTCTTCCCTTAATATCTTTTCTTTAAGAAAAACAACTTAAGCTAGTGCTTAATCAAAACAATGTTTGAACTTCATTGTTAAACTTATTTACAAGGCCATTACAAAAACAAAAAAAAAGTCTCAGAAACCACAAATGCCTCTGTCAAGTTTTAGTTTTTTCTTCAGAGAATTACAAAAAGAAAATCTGTTGGCCCTCACATACACAAACCGAATTTCACCTATCCTATTACCTAGCTTTATTCCTGTGTCATTTACTGAAACCCTTAATAGTCCACTCTCAAACGCAGACTGCTGTGCAGACATTCGGCTGTAGTCAGACTCCTGCTGTCCCGTCATGTGAAAACCTGCAAGTCTGAAATGTCTTTCATTTAGTTTAAGATAATTGGTTTGCTTAAAATAGCTGTTAGTTTTTAAATAGGAAGAAAAGAACTGGTTCAGTTTTACTCTTTATCCTGACTGTATTTTTGTTTCGGTACCGACCCCATCATGAATTTCAATACTTTTCTGAGCTTTTCTCGAAGGCTGAGACACTCGATGTTTATGGTTGAAGAAATGGGTTAGAAAAATTCTGGTGATAAATGTGTTAGAGGCCTAATGAGATACTGTACCTAGAAAAAAATTAGACGAGATTGTTATCACCATTTAGGAAAGGGGTCTCAAACTTAATATTCAAATATAAATATTAATCTGATTTCTAGTTTATGTCAAAGGACAGGAACGGTAAGGGATAAACTTGTCTATAACTTACAAACAGCGTACATTCACGTTTAAGAAAATGTCTGAGACAAAATATACATTCAAGCCTAGTGGAAAAAATGCCACTGTTTGACGACAATCAGATGCTTAAACTAAAGCAACTCTAGCTTTAAAACAATTTACATTAAAGTGTCATAAAGATTCGAAATCAATTCCAAGTTAGTCCAAAATCAATGCCACTGTTATGGAAGTATATTAGTGCCAAAATTCCTCAAAGCAAAATAGCAGGTTGAATTACATGAACTGAAAAAAACTTGTTGCAATAAAAATATTTGAATTTTTCTGCATTGCAATTTGATCGGAAATGAAAAAAATCCTTAGAGCATTTATAATGTTTGAAATTTTTGGCACTGCAATTTATTGTGGTTGTATATTTCAAGTGAAAATGTAATTCAAGCATTTAAAATTCAATGCAAAAATATTCTTAAGTGTGTTAACCCTTTTAGTCAGGACATCTACAGTACCATCTACATACAGTTATATAAATTTAAAAAGTTTTCTAATTGTATGTTTTCTACCGTATGTTACGGTATGGCTCATTCCTCAAACTTTATTACGTCTGCTTTAGAAAAATCTCACCTGGTAATGTTTATCCTGCTATATCTGACTGTATCTCAGAATTCTACTTTCTTATGCTGGTAAATTATAAGGAAATCAAAAGGCTCAGTTTTAACCAAACTTTTGCTGCTCCACTATGACAATAAACTGTGCGTTTTCTACCTCCCTGGCCATGTCCATCACCGTGAACCCATTGTAAGTCACAATCTACTACTACCACTGAGGTACAGATATACTGAAAGTAGCGATAAAAGTAAAGTCTAGACACAATGCCAAACTTTTTAATTCTTTTTTTACCTGTCTGAAGGCAAACAAGCTGCTGTAGGTCAGCACTTTCCCTCAGTCATCAACACTATTTTTGAGGTTTTATTATAAATAACATTTCCACACACATAGGTACAATAATTTGTCTTTTTAAATTTATTTCCATACTTTAAAAAATTTTTTTTTTTTTTTACATTTTTCTTTGACTGGGTGTGTGTAATCTTGTACCACATGCTTCTCTGCAGTTTTCAGTGAATGCAATAGGTGGTTAAATGACGCTAAATTAAAATACTTTATATACGTATTTATTGTCCTCAAGGAGTTCTTTGATAAGCAACAGTACATTAGGCTGGGATAGCAGGTAGCAGCTAGGCTAACTGCTAATGAATCAAACTAGCCTTCTTTAGCTGTTAAGTATGGCATGGTTAGCCTTAGAGGTTAGCAATTAGTGGATAACTTCTAATGGCTAAAATAGCCCTCTTTAACTCTTAAAAAGCGGTACGTTAGCCATTAGCAATTAGCAGTTAGCCAATAACATTTTAGCCTTCATCAGCTCTTTGCTGAGTATCACAAAATATTAACCCTTAGTATCACTAAGTATTAATGATGTAATTTGTTTCATTCATTCATTCATTTTCTATACCGCTTAATCCTGTGTTCAGGGTCACGGGGGACCTGGAGCCTATCCCAGGAGACTTCGGGCACTAGGCGGGGTACACCCTGGACAGGGTGCCAATCCATCGCAGGGCACACACACATACACACACTCACACACCCAATCACACTATTCTATTAAAATATAAATGTTATCTTCAGTTAATAAAATAGATCAGGCATCATTAAATGCTGGACTTCAATCCGGATGCGGACCCAGTAACAGTTCTGATAAATGAGAATAATTAATATAACAGTGATCTAGCTATACACATTACTCAACTGAGTCAATCAATGCAATGGTTTACCATGTGTAGACAGAGTGTGTGGAAGACACAATCCAAAACCACAACATTAATAAAGGAAAGTAGACTATGAAAAAATGAACCTTCAAAGATGAATGAACATATTAATGTACTTTTATTCTTCCTGCAGGAAGTTTAAAACAAGTTTGCTAATATCAAGTAGTAATTTGAAGCACCACTATAAAACACAGGTCGTTAAAGCAAACATATCCACAACAACAAAGCTACTGTACCAACTCTCGCACATTGAGCAAACATTCACCTTCACACACACATTCACTTCAATTCACGGAATTACACATTCACATTCAAAACAATTGTCTGGATGCAAGCAAAATCACTGAGCTCCAGCTTCTTTCTGATGAGTCAATTATAAACGGCTTTTATTTAAATGTCATATCATTGATTGAGGGTCCGACACTTCACTCTTCAAGTGAAATAATATTTGCATAATCCGGGTTGACCCTAACACATTTGCAGCTGTGTGAAGGCATCACTCACACGCAAAAAGAAGGGATAATAACTGGAACAGTCATAATAGCTTTGAAACGTTCAACTTTTGTTAGTCTTCAGGCAACTCCTGTCGAGGGTTCGCCACAGCGGACCATCCAATCTGCACAATATCTTGGCACAGGTTTTACGCTGAATGCCCTACCTGACACAACATTCTCATTTTTTTCAGAGCTTGGGGCCTGCACTGCATCCGGTGGCTGCAGTCAACAATCTGATTAAATAAATCGACATTCAAATTTCATTCAGACCTTGGAGAATCTTTAACAAGGAACCTATTTTGATGACTCTTGCTTTTGCCTCCTTTTGAGGATTTAGCAGGGATGTGATGTTGCATTGTTGTTAAACAGATTCCACTCCTGTACTGCTCAGCCTTTTTAACCTTTTTTCTTTACGGTTAATAAAAGAACACAAAATAATAAAAAATGCTTTACACGTGTGCACACACGTGGTCACAATGTGAGCATGGGAGACTCAGTTGTGACGCTCGGCTGACAAATTGTATACGTACTACAGTACTCGTATATTATATCAAGGCGTCGCTCGTTTATCAAGTTAAAATTTATTTTTAAATTTTGCTCATTACTGAACTGCCATGGAAACTGCTCTTTGTGGATTGTTGTTGTTGGTCTTTCGGTAATAACTTACTTTTAAACCTTATGACTCTTTGTGAATTCATAAAGTTTAAAAGTAAGTTATTGCTATTAAATAAGTTCTAGGTGTGGAAAAAAAACATTTCAGGAGATTATTTTGACCCAAATTCCACCTTTTCTGTAGAATAACCAAAGTACACTGTGGAACGGATGTGCTGAGTCAGCGCATGCGCATGCGCATCGCTTATACTCTAAGAGGGGTGGGGCTAAATTCATCGTGCGCGCGCAAACACTCTGAGCATCATGGCGGCTGCCATCGAAAGTTTGCTGTCAGAGATATCTGAAGCGGAGGATATAGTCGAGGCGCTGAGGAACCTTCGGACGGCTGTTTTGGCGACTCCTGTTAGCTCTCTGAGGGAAACCATAACCGTTGCACAGCTGGGAATAATCTTCCCGCTGCTGAACACAAATGACAAGTATGTTGTTTTTTCAGATAGCTGAGTCAGTGTCTGCTTTCCCATATGCCGCCTCACTATTTGCCATTAGCTGCAACTCATAGGGGGTTAAAGTTCTTCATTATATAAGACAGAGTCCAATCCTAAATGTATGATGGCATACTCGAACCCATAATGCACTTTTAAATGTTGTAGCAACCAGTATTTTATTCCTTAATGATCATAATGGGCTGGTGAGGGTGTGACAGGTGTTTGTCTTTAATGGAGGTAACAAACCTGTAATGTTAATGTACAGAGCAGAATCCCACATGGAGTGTTTAAGCCATTAATTCATATGTATAACACTGTGTAGTAGGAATCTGAATCACAAATTGTCCCTATTTAACAAATAGTATACTATGCATTTTAAAGAAATGGGGATATGTATCAAGAATGGCTCTCTACTACCAAAACCAGCGACTGTGTAGTGGTGCAAAACTCTTTATAGTGTAATACACAAGGGGAAGCCATTATTTTAATGTACTAGAAGTTACCCTAGATGTTATAATGTACAAGAAGTTGCCCGAGTATATCCACCGGTCATCTGGTAATCAAATGTTATTAATATTATTACCTCACAGTATGACATAAAGGTTGATGACGCTGCCTACTATTACATTCCACGTGTAATGCCTGTGACACACAAACAATGGTGGCAGGCCATAGACAGAATTTGTGTTTTAGATAGATAGATCCAGGGGTTGGACAATGAAACTTAAACACTGACCAATTTAAATTTGCTAAATTTGACCAGCCTGGTGGCCAATCTTCGTTGATTGCACATTCCACCAGTAAGAGCAGAGTGTGAAGACTGGTGACAGAGTGGTTTGATGAATAGAAAAGTGAAGTTGAACATCTCCCATGGCCTGCACAGTCACCAGAAGTAAATATTATTGAGCCACTTTGGGGTGTTTTGCAGGAGCGAGTCATGAAACGTTTTCCTCCACCAGCATCACATAGTGTCCTGGCCACTATTCTGCAAGAAGAATGGCTCAAAATCCCTCTGGACACTGTGCAGAACTTATATCTGTCATTCCCAAGACGAATTGATGCTGTATTGGCCGCAAAAGGAGGCCCTACACCATACTAATGAATTATTGTGGTCTAAAACCAGAAGTTTCCGTTTCATTGCTTTCATTGTAGATAGTCCATCTTACAGGTTAATATCTTAGTTGGAATTCCCAAACATGAATAAGAGCTAACTGATGTCTTTAATACCTAAGCCCTCATTATGTTTAAATATGACGGCTTCGTGTGTTTATAGGGAGCAGATAGAAGTCTGTGTGGAGATTCTGAGACGGATCTTGGAGATATTAGACCCTGCACACCTTGCTCGCAACTGCAAAGTAGAGCTCCAAAGTGGACTTAACCATCCGGATAATTCAGTCAACATTCTCGCTCTCACTCAGGTCTGGAGTTTGTTTCACAAAGCATTCACAAGATATGTTCTGTTCACTGTTTTCATAAAACGGTCCGGTGTGTGTGTGTGTGTGTGTATAGCTTGGGCGGGTCCTGGGCAATGCTGAAGGGATTGCAGAGGTGATGAATAACCCTGAGATCCTACAAGATGTTATCGAGTGCATGGGGACAGAAAGTATAGGGGTATCTAAAGAGGTAAGAAGGGCAGTTTCTGTTGTTCATCCTATACAGTTGCACATTCTGGTTTTGTTTCAGTTTGTTCCTGAGAATCTTTGCCTTCTAGGGATGGGTATTTGAACTGTGCTTTTTTTTTTTTTTTTTTTTTTTAATCCTCATTTTTAAATATACAAAATACAAATATACCAAATGAGAAAATTTAACGTTATGAATCACCGAAAACTACCCTAGATTTGGTGTCTCTAAAACAGAAAATTATCTAGAACCAAAAATGGTAAATATGACCATGTTTTTTCTTCATATTCTGTAATTTTCTTTTGGAAAAAAATGTAAAAATTACAAAAATACACTGATCGGCCACAACATTGCCACCACTGCCAAAATTAAATTAGCTAGAAGCCCATCTCTCAAGGCCCATCTATACCCGTGGGAACCAAAGGCCAACCCATACAGTCCGATCCCTCAGAAAAGCCAGTGTAGCACAAACCGCCAAAAAAGGTAAATGCTGGTAATGACAGAAAGGTTCCAGAACACCCAGTGTCACCGCCTGCCATGCATCCATGCATGCATCTTCCTTCAGGCAAAGAATTCAATGTTTTTGATCTGGCCTCCAAACTCTATAGATCTCAATCTGATCAAGCACCCATGGGATGCACCAGACAAACAGCCTGAGCCACAGAGGTTGCATCCTGCACCCAACAGCACTCAAAAGACCAGCCTCTAACATCCTGGTGCCAGATATCGCAGCATACCCCAAGAGCTCCCATGGAGCTACATCCGAAAAGTTCAAAGCCACCTCAGTGGCACAAAGGGAATCTAAATATTAGATGGTTTTAATGTTACTGGTTTTAAGGTTATGGCTGATAATGCCAGGATGTTCAAATATAACAAAATTAGATTGTGTGAATATAGCTAGTGTAGTATATTAGTATTTACAAAAAAAGCTTGCCATAGAAATCACTGTTTTCTTACTGTGATACATATCACCTGCTTGAGTCGGATATTCTAGAATATACAAAAAAAAAATTCAGTTTACATTATTAGAATATTACCTAATATTGCTTAACCAAGTACCATACTGTGAATTCTAAGTATAAGAACTCATATGTAGTTATTTATACTCAGCTCCAGTTCGGTTTCTGTTCAGCACTTTTCTAGTGTATGTTTTCAGAGTTCTGTTAGTTCTGATTTAGATTAGGATCTTAACTTAGTGAAGTCCTAAAGAACTCTGATCCTACTCGGGTATGTAAGGATATTGAGCTGTTGGGTAAATAAGCTTGGTGCTATAAAATCTTTCAAGTTAACCTAGAGTCATTGCTCACTGCTGGTATTCATTTGCATATTCATATTTTGTAGGCAATATCTGCCCTCAGCAAGCTCAGCAACACAAAGGCAGGGCTTGATGCCCTGTTCCGCTCTGATTTGTTACAAAAGCTCAAAGATGTGATGGCAATCAGTGACATCGTCAGATACAGAGTGTATGAGGTATGCATCAGTTCTTTCACTGCCTTTCGTTTTGCTTTTGACTGTTTTCATCCTTTGTGTCTCTACAGTGGCCATGATCTGCTTGTTCACTCACATGAGCATGTACTTACAACCCTGTATAAGTATATATGTATATATATTGTGTGTGCGCAGCTGGTGGTGGAGATCTCATCCATGTCCCCAGAATCACTGGGTTACTGTGCCAGCAGCAGCTTCATCACTAAATTACTTGAGGAGCTGACTGGAGATGATGTTCTCATCAGGTAACACACACTTCACAAACACTCCAACATTTATGCGTAGTATGTATTAATCAAGCCAAGTAGGGTTTTATTTATACCTTTACAGCATGTGTATTATTGATTATTTCTTTTCATAGCTTTTTATATGTTGGTTGATTGTTCAGGACATGTAATACGATTGTGTTGTGTACCACAGATCGCTCACATTAAGTTTCTCTCCTTCAGAGCGACAGCTATACAGATGGTGACCAGCCTGGCTCAGAGCCAACATGGCCGTCAGTATTTGGCACAGCAGGGAATCATGAACAAAATATCCAACATGATTATAGCTGCAGACTCCGATCCATTCTCAAGCTTCTACCTACCAGGTGCGTGCGCGGCATTTAAAAAGCAATAAAGTCCATTACTTCTGTCTGGTTAAATGTGTGTGTGTACAGGCCTGGTGAAGTTCTTTGGAAACCTGGCCATCATGGACAGCCCACAACAGGTGTGTGAAAATTACCCAGCATTCCTGAACATGGTGTTTGCCATGGCAATGTCGCCTGACTCCACACAGATTCCTGTTGCCCTGGATACACTAGGATTGCTGGGCGGCACTGTCGAGGGCAAACAAGTTTTGCATAAAACAGGTGTGTGTATGTTTCAGACTTTGCTGCTGATGTGTGTATTTTGTGTTTGAAGGTTGCATCATCTGTACCGGATATGTGATGTTTGCATATGTGATCATTTGTGATCTGCTTCTCAGGTGAACAGTTTAAAACTGTGGTAAAGCAAATGAGCCAGTTAGCCCAAGATGGAGCTACTGAGCTCAGAATGCGGAGTCTGGATGCCATTGCCCAGCTACTCACACTGCCAGTATGTATAAGTGTCATTGTGTGTGTACGCGCGTGAGTGCTAGGAGATTTGTTCCTGTGCAGACTAGGGTTGAACCGATAGAC
>JAQQZT010000011.1:17520976-17531765 GCA_030068275.1 Clarias platycephalus | reverse complement strand
ATTAAGATTCTGCACTATTGGTCAGTTCAGCTTCTGGAGAGATAATCACCAGAGGCCAACCTTATAGGCTAGGATCAGTGTGGTCAGAACATGCAACTGGATAGACTGTTGGCAGTCTATCTTGTTCCACAGGACTTTTTGCATACAACAACTATGGCTTAACCTGTAAGTCGACAGACCACTGGGACAAGATACCCTCAGCACATATTAAAAACCTGTTAAATATTGCCTTATATAATGCAGCCCTGTGCATGGGTTTGATCAAAACTGTGGCAAAAGCAACTCATTCAACAAAGTTAGTAGTGGAATATAAAGTGGTATTTACTGAACCATGAGGGTTTACTATGTGGTGTAGAAATTTCCATCCAACCTAAAATTATTTGCCAGTGTAAACACTAGGCAACCATAAATCATTTACTACAGTAGCCAGTAACCCACCATTAACATACAGCAGAGCAGGCCCATTTGGTCCCCATATAGTTAAATTAATAATATAAATAAAAGTACCATGTAACCACAAAAATCAGAAGTGAGTATTTGACCAAAACATTTTTATTAAGCATTTGTGGGTGTGCAAATGTTTATGCACTCTTGGCAGCTCTGGAGCGCTTCTTCTTCACCACAACAGGCTTCTGACTTCTCAGGATGGCGCTGGCACGTCTCAGAGCAGCCTAAGAGAGGGACAGAATAAAAGATTGTTGGATAAGTCCAATCCAAAGCAAGGGTCACATATTGTTTCAAAAACATTGAGATTATAAAAAAAAGTAATGTGTGAGGAAACCCTGTCAGATGTCTGGAAAACTCATATTGAACATCTTAAAGAAAAATGTTAATCTACATCCTAACTTTTTCTGTGTTGTTTACCTGGCAGGTCAACAAATACAGCAGGAGTCTGCCTTAAGATGTTTTAGACCTTTATAAATGAGATTCTCACAAGTGCCCAATTGAAAGAATGCCTTCATATTCTCAAACAAGATGAAGGCAAAAAGTTTAAATAACCCAAGGACATTAACATTAAAATTTAAATGAATAAAATGGCCTAAATTATTCAGCGATCATTTCCTCAGCAGAGCAAGCGTGAATAGAGAGGGGTTGAGAAATGACAACGAGGCCTGTGTTTAAATGAGACAAGAGATGTTTAGCTCAGGTGATGGACACTGATGTGGAGAGATTGATAAAATGATCAGTGTTAAACGTAGTTGGTCAGTACAATCCCCCCCCCCTTAATCTACTGGGTAATAAATGTAGACGTATGCAGGGTGTCATCTTCCAATATTTCTAAACCAGAATCCTCAAAAGGATAAATTCTTACTTTTACATGTAACCAGACTGTACAATTCTGAACTGTAAATGTTGAGAGCCATGGAAAAGGAAAATCACTCAGTTCAGGAAATAGTGAAGTTGAGAACTTTACAAGATCAAATTGACATTTTATATTTTATAAAGTGCTCTCAGGTTCCCCACACTCCCCTTCTATACAAGTTTGAAACCACGGATGTGTCCTTACCATGCAGAGATCTCTCCTGTAATTGTTTTTGCGGATAATGTTCCTCAGGCGGTTCAGAGTGGTGCGAGAGTTCTTGTTGATTGTGACCTTCTCGTACGCTTTTGCTGGTTTGCGGTGACCTGAGCATAGCAATGTTTTAAAATATTACTCCAATTGCATAAAATCAACCAGTCCTACCCAATAAAACTTACATTTTCAAAAATATTTTTGAAAATCCTAACACTAGGCCCCCACTGGAGAGAAGTGGTAGCATAGTGGGTAAAAGAGTCCAACTGATCAGAAGGTTATGAAGGGGGAGGGGGGGGACAGGTCATAACACCCGATAACAGCAACAGCCCATATATGACACATTACATTAAAATATGCAGATCTGAATTATGTATGTGGGCTGTTTTTACATTTGCAGTGTTGCACACGTGATCAAGTAAAAACTCACTTGTTTGTAAACTTCAACTCAATACAAAAGATTTCTTTTCACTGAGAGTTTCAGAAGCATACATGTGTTTTGCTCCTCTAACAGACATTATCTGTCAACATATGCTATTTTTCTATTTTATACATAAAGTGCCTTAAACAAATCAAAACATTTTAAATGTAAAATACTTATGAATTCTCTCACTTTTAAACTATTTGGTGTGTGTGTGTGTGTATGTATGTATGTATGTATGTATGTATGTATGTATGTATGTATGTATGTATGTATGTATGTATGTATATACACACACTTAAATATACCCACCTCCTACACCAAGACCAAATCAACCATTACAGAATAAAATGATGGATTTACCTCCACGTTTCTTCAGGACAACCACAACACCCTTGCCATCAGCTGCCTGCTCTACACCCACAGTCTTGCGGTGAATGAGGCCATTAAAGCGGAATGCATTCCTGGCCTTCAGGTTGTTTGGCTCCTGAAACAGACAAAATATAAAGTGTTAATTGTGCAGTTTTATTTATTTAGTGGAATGAAATGTAAATTTTAAAGTAAAATATGTTTTAAACGGATGATTTTTTGGAGCAAAAAAAAAAAAAAGTAAGCCTTCATCACGACAAATTTCGGCTTTACCATTTCAAAGAGGATGAGAACAGGAGTTTAAATATAAAAGGTTTTGTTTTAAATTCATCCAATATGAACTTCCCATTCCCCACAGTGATTGTTAGCCTGGACTGTATCTAAGAAAACTTTATGCTGCATCCATGCAGTGTTTTCACTCCATGGCCAAAAGAAGAGTCAAATTATTGGGCTGCATCCAGCAACAAAAAATAGGAAGATTTGAAATTAGAACTAGATAACCATTTAACCAATCAAAACCTCAACGGATTGTGCTAAAGGGTTAGAAGGAAAGCCCATTAAGCGATGAACTCCTGCATAGAGACCACTGTACAAGCCTCTAGAGGCAGTGTTATGATCTGGGGCTGCTTCTGTTGGTTAGGAATATGCTCAGCAAAATTATGTGCCAATAAAATGAAGTCTGTTGATGACCTGAATGACCAGGTTATCACATCAACTGAGTTTTTCTTTCCGGAAAAAGCATGGCACAAGCATATTCCAGGACTCAAATTGTGAAATGGTGTCATTCGAATTGTGTCAGGGAATCATTTTCAATCATGAGCTGACCACCACAAAATGTGCTGTAATAAAAGGTAAAGGTGAATGAATTAAGTCTCAGTGTTCAGCTTTTTTGGGGCAGAGTATAACAGCATATTAATTTGTGCTTTGTTGGCTGGTACATTGTACACATACTTGCTGGGATCTGCAAAATGTAATGTTACAGGTCCATGATAATTAGTTTGCATCACCTTCATTGCAAAAAAAAAAAAAAAAAGTTGTGGCTACTTACAGTGCTGTAAGTCTGTTTGTTCCTCTTAATGAGGAAGCTGGAGTTGTTCCTGATCACCATCCACTGCAGGTGAGACGACATGGTGGCAGTTCCTGAATGACAGCGAAGGAAAGACTAATCAACACCACATCTTATTCTAAATTTCACGTCATCAATTCTCAATTTCTCACATTCATTCAAATTTAAAATATATAATCTTGGATGAAGTCTTGGAAAAAACTGGTTAGTTTTTTTCTGGTAAATCTGGACAAGGGGTGCAGTTATTGCCAGCCAAATGGCGCGTGCATCAACCAGAGAGTAACGTTGCAGCTCACTTGCATGTCAATACCGGGTATTAACACTAAATCCACTCACAGCCATTACACTTACAAATAGCGGAATAAGAATATATATATAAAGAAAATCTTAGAAAACGGTGTCAATTAAGCTTAAAACTGAAAAACGAAAGGAAATGTGTAAACCTAAACTGTTAGCATTGGGAGCCCGGGGTCGCTAACTAACTTAGCTTAGCATAACCTCACGAACTAGAGGCCTCGTGAAGACAGATTTTTCATGTAAGACGTTTAAAAGACTCAAGATACAACTTCGCCTTCTTAACTATAACAAACATGATACCTTACGACACAAGTAAAAGTGCGACTAACATCCGACTTCATAACATAAATATGTTTTTGAAGTATATTAAAGACGGCACAAGCCGACCACGCTACCTTTTCCAGCAGGGGAAGAGGGAGAGAAAGGAGGGAGTTCCGGTTCCGGTCAAAGATATATAGATCCTTACGCCTACAAGAAAATACAAACTAAAGCATTTATTTTAATTATAGCCTGATAAAATTATATAAATTGACTATTAATAATATTACCAGTGTTATTGCTGTGGCTTGTGGAAAATGGAATAAATAAAGAACTATTTATTTCAGCGTTACGCGGAAGGATATGCCGTATAAAAAAGATTTCAGGTTTGACTTCGTCAGATTTTCGCGTCACGTACACGTCATTGTCGAGCGACGCGCTTTCACAGCTGTAAATAACAGTGGATTCGTAATTGTTATTAAGTTAGCTGTTAGTGGTGATATAACATGATTTCGTTTGCGTTATATATAGTACATTATACGTTTAATAAAGCGCTATTTATAACGAATGATTTATGAACTTTGTATCATGTACATCCGTCTAGTTTGTTACTTCTGAGTACAGTGACTTAGTCAAACATTTCCAAGCTTTTAGCTGGCATTATGAATACGTTTACGTTCCAGTTCCTGTCGTCATGACATCTGTTTCTGTTTTGGTTTCTTGTATAATCCAACTTCTGGTTGAAATGTTAGCACACCCGTGTGGCATCAGGTAGCTTGCTTTTTAATGACTTTAAAGATTAAATAGGTGTACGCGCACCTATTAACGCAATAAGCACACGTGATGGAAAATGATGAGCGTCTGGAGTCACTTGGGGAGAAACTGTACGACCTCATTTATACTAAACACCCTGATGTGGCTCCAAAGCTAACAGGTACTAATGTAACTGCATGGGGAAAATGTACATGCAATATAAATAAATGAACGACTGTAAATAGCCCAGTATGTATGTCAGTGCATAAGCAATGTGTGTGTGCGTGTATGTGTGTATATACAGTACAATGCATTCTGGAAGCTTTTGTGCTGCAGGGATGCTGCTGGAGCTTCCAGAGGCTGTGATTGGTCAGATGCTGCAGGATGAAACTCTTCTTACTGAAGCACTGGACCGGGCACTGGAAGCCCTGCACCCTGATACCAGGTAACACGCATGATCACAGATTTACAACCTGGTAACAGGTTACAACACCAACAGCATTTGTACAAGCATTGCTTCCTGATTTTTAGAACAATATATTCAAGAGTAGCTTGTATAAATTGCCCAGCAAGGCTAAGACTGCCCCCCCCCCCACACCTTTTAAATATAAAAACACAGTGATATAAGAACCAATCTTTACCCTTTAAATCAGTTTATAATGTTAATATGATGATTTACTAGGATGAGTCATCTGTCAACAAGCGTTCGTATTGCCTCATTAATAGCACTGCTATCTTTATTCCTTCATCAATAGTGATTCTGCTGAGGGCTGCTTTCAGGGGACAAAATAGGTAAAAGTCTGATGAAGCAAGATAAGGACTATAGAGAGGATGAAGTTTTTGCAAAGTGTCAACAGCAGGGGCATAAGTGTGCGGACACACTTATGGGAGATCACAGCACCCTCAGATAGCAGGGATATTAATCCGAAGTTTAGACTTCAACTCTTCAATGAGCATCTCACTGTAATGAGCACTTTTAACCTTTTTCCAGATAATGTTCCAATAGTGGCCCTTGAGAATCCCAGAAAAATGTAAACATAAATTTTCCTGCTGATGGTTAACTTTAAAAAAAAAAAATTGGCCAGCCATGAGGATGTTGGCCAGCAAATGCTTCTGTTTATTCTCCTCCGTGAGTTGTTTCGTTACCCATCTCGCGCAAATCGGGAATCACTGCACGCTGCTCTTCTTTCGTGCCTATTTTTACTTGCACCGCCCTTAAAATAAACTAATGCAACACATTTACACCTGTACAGCAGTGACTGGTGAGTGTAGTCTTGAACGAAAAGCGCTGATAAGACAGTGCAGCCAACAGAAGTTTTAATAGAACCGGATAATGTGCGGATAATTTTTGACTCACTTTCGTATTTTGTCATTTCAAGAACGTTGTGTATGTGATCATTTGACTTCCCAGTAAACCACAGTCACAAGCTGATGATGTCGACTCTGTGTCATCCGACTCCCTGGGTGAACAACTGTATGAACTCATCAACCTTTACAACACAGGACACACTCAGAAAATTACAGGTTATCATTATATATGCACTTAAATCTTATAAATATAATCCATATCATATTACAAATACCTAAATAATTATCTATTGATAATCACAGGGATGTTATTAGAGCAGGAAAAAAAGATGGTGCTTCAGCTGTTGTCGGATCCTGTCCTGCTCGAGGAGAAAGTCGACATGGCCTTGAAAACCTTACAAGGGTGAGAGAGTTTGTTTGTTTCTAAGTGATCGAATCAGTTATAGTTATAAAAATTATTTACAGTTATAGTATAAGTTTCCATCAAGTCCTGAGGAAGTCCTTCTGCAAGTCTATTAATTAATTAATTAATTAATTAATTACATATGTTAAGATAATTTAGTCATCTGGACATTACGGTTTTCAGAAAGCAAACTGCTGATTAACTGCTGATAACTGTTGTCATTCATGACTGTCGTCTAAGTAATATAGGTTGCTATAGGGAAAATTATTAGGGTAGCAGAAAATGCAATAAAGTATAGTTAATTAATATTTTTAATAGATTTATTACATGGAGTTACATAATGTTACCTATTACCAATATAGCTTTGCTATGTCAATCCAGCAAGAAGGAAATGGCAAAGAAAGAAAGTCATCACTCCTCCTTAGTAGAGGCGTTCAAGTTAAACCGGGACTTGGTGTAAATCGATCACAGTCGAGGTGTCTCAGGGCCCACTGCACCTGTGCATGTGAACATTCAGCAAAGGACGGACAACTTGTCACCAAGTTGTGGAAGAGATGCATTTATCTGTGGGATCATGGCTTCACTGCACTGAGAACTTTCTACCTCGATGGGGTCGAAGCACTAGTGATACACTAGTGATACTTTCATAATTGTGTTCTGTTACTCTGCACAATCAAAAGTCCAGGTTTGACTTGAACACCCCTTATATGCTCACTACAGGGTATAGTTAGCCACTTTACAATGATTATTTCTGAACTCAAATATGGCAGAATTTTATTTTATTATTTTAAAAATAATAGGAAAATCAATAGATGAAACCAAAGTAGTTCAATTTCATACATGGTTGGCTTCATTTTTTTCAAGTGCTGAATCCTCTTTAATATGGAAACTCCTACACATGTGCAAGTTTGTATGTAAATCATTACATGTCATTACAGTTTTTGCCCCAGTACAGTTAATGCTCTTGCCCTGCCCCTTTTTTCTGATTGATTTTCTTTTTTACAGATCTGGTTGTAAGCAAGGGGAGACTTGTGTTAGTGACAGCTCTGACCAAGATGAAGTGGAAGCAACTGGAGAGAAACTGTTTGCACTCGTGCGAGACATGGAACCGGCCCACTGTGCTGATATCACCGGTGAGCATGTTGTATGTTTTTAATGGTAAACCATGCATGTGTTATTATGTGCAGGTGTTTGTGTAAAGCTTGATCTGTTTACTCAGTCGAAAACAATAAGGCTTGGTTTTAACACCTTCCTTTATACATTAGACTTACATGAGTGCAGAGTACAGAGCAATGCACTCGTGCAGATTGGATAGCCCTTTGCAAATAGCCTATAACTATTGTCTGTCCTCCAACAACACTGGGTGTAGCCTTTCCAAATTTTCTTTACTTCAGTAAGTGCATTTTTTTCTGTGCTCTGTAATGCCTTTTAGCCTTGAGTTGGTAATGCAGATTTTCTCATGTATATTATTCTCTTCTGTATTTTCTCATTTAAATGTTCTGTAGTCTTCACTGGCTAGGTGGCTAATGCACTGCTGGCATCATAGAGTGGCTACTCTCTCAAAATACCACCTAGTTATTAATTCGGACAACTTTGTTTAGGAGTGAGTCTTTTGGATTTCCACCATAATCCATGTTGTACTAAGTGAGTAGCCACTGAAAACCATGCTACATGGCTTGTGCTCATGCTTTCAATGTCTGAACCTTTTAGAAGGCAAGGTTTGGGATCAGCGATGTACTCACCGCCTCACCATTGAACATCTAGACGAAGCTGTGTCTGATTGGCTGATTACACAGCAAACCCGATTTACCACAGAGCTGGACAAAGTCCATCAGTCCAAACAGCTTGTCAGATGTAAAAACATTGATCAACGTTGATCAAGAAGGAGACCAGAATGTAGTTAAAGATAATCAACAGATAAATAAACCAGAATAAAATAGCCAATAGGTTTGGAGAGTAATACAAAATACAGTGACCAGTCATCCTTCTTGCCTCCTTATTAGATGAGCACAATGATCCTGTTTCCAAAGTTGTTTTAAGCTGGTAATGACCTGTCATGCACAATCAGCTATTATGGCCACCCTGAAGTTGGCACAAGTAGAAGTGGATGGGGAAACACAACCCAGAACATGAAGTGCACTTCTATGCATAGCACATGTAATATCAGGGATTGCTATAGGTCTTTATTGCCAGTTTTTAGGGATGTTTTATTTCGAAACTTTGTCCATCACCGTAGATATTTACAGCTTCAAACTAGCACTAGTAGTACTAGCTACTGCTTTTTTGCTTAGCAGGGTAAGCCCACTAATTCATGGCAGCCCATGGTACTGTAGCTAGCTCCTGTACCTATAAGGTCTGGTTCTCTAAAGATAATGATTGACTGAACAAACAAAATCTTTGAACTGGCGACTTTGATGTCAAAAGATTCAAAGCTAATATAATATCCTCTGTGGCAGTACCATTTTTAGCCCAAAATACTAGAACTCAAAATTAAATTGCCCATAGCCTCTTTCTCAGGCACTATAGATCACAGAGACTATAAGTTAATAGACTGTAGTATACTTCACAAGTATTAATGAATGTCCTTTTACACAGTTACACTGCCTATTTTGCATTTGAATACACTGCCTTGTTAGCATTAGAGCATTTTCTCAAATCTACAGGTGTTAATCCCCCCTTTGAAAGAGTTGATGATCCGGGTTATGGAGTAACTCTTTTTTTAAAAGCATTGCCATGTTTATATGGTGCAATCCATAGTAGGTCCTACACAAGGGTGCTGGTTTTAAAATAGAAAAGCCAGCATGACCAGATGAACTACTCATGCGGTGACTTGCTGACTCGCCAATGTCCTATCGTCCAGTGCATAAGTGTGCCTGTATGAGTTAGAATGTCTGTACCTTGTGTACACCACTCTTTAAAAAAAGCTCAATTGCTTCTGGATGGCAAAATCCACATACGGAACGGAAGCACAGTCACAGACACCACAGTCACGGAAGCACTTTCAGCAAGAAAACACATTTGATAACGTTGGAATCCTAAACAACAAGATGTCTCTACATATGAAAATAAACAGCAGGACAGAAGTTATAAGTTGCTAGGCTATTTCTTTATCTGTGTGGCAAAGCTCCTGGAAATCTAGTAGATAATCAGGTAATTATCAGGTAATATTTGTTATATTTTTTTATACCTAAATGCACCTCAAATATACCTGTATTCATGGACGAAAATACATAGTAGCCGGTTAACACTACTCCTGCCATTCACTGTTGTGACTGATGTCATGGTAGTCATGTGTCTGCTAAAGGTCAGTGTGTGGTGGGTGTAATTCAGGTCAGACAGACATGTCCATGTTTTTGGTCACATGAACAAATTATGTTTGCACACTCCCAAGATGCATACAGCCTAATTCTGTATTTGGACAACTGTCTCCTCTTTTAGTCCCACTAAGAAGCACCTCAATACTCTTGCCAGATTCAGTCTGACTGCTAAGGGTGGTGATGTCTGATGAAAATGTGCATCAGTGATCACAGTAGACTTGTTTGTTGAAAAGGCATGCGCACACAAACATCAATGACTATTCATTTTATTCAGCTGTCCTTCACACCATCCTTGTTGGTTTTACAGGACAATGTAAACAAGAGTTTTGTAATGTGTGTCTTAACAATAATGTAATGTGTATTTATGGTGTGTAGGGATGCTGTTAGAAATGGACCTTGGCACACTGCACCAGCTTCTGTCTGATCGGACCATGCTAGAAGTTGCAGTGCAGCGAGCAAAGAGCGCTCGGGTGTGTGCACTCACTCTCTCTTACACACACACACACGCACACAATGTCTATTTATTATGTGACAGAGGGTTTAAAACGAGTTGTAGCAAGCAAGAAGCAAGATTAGAAAACTGTCTAAATTGAAGGGACAATAAGTCAGTACCAAAAAGGGTACGGTTATACCTGTTTATCTGACAGTTAGTTCCAACAGAGTAATCTGATTGGACGAGAGAAATTCCACAAGAGGTGATATAAGAGTGTAACGGCACTGGGATGTTTAAATGTATGTATCAATCCATGTCACAGGTGTTCTAACAATCGTTAAGTACACTCACTGTTGGTCGCCAGCGAGGGTGAAAGTAGGTTGGTACGCTACGTAGTACTGGAAAGAGGAGAGAGCAACTGCCTGCCAAAACCCACATTTAAAACCAGTCAAGAACAAGACTGAATCCCAAATCGCTTATGCCAATTCTGATTCAACCCTGGAAACTCTTAAGTTAGTTGATACTGCCAAGTGTAAATATAAAGTAAATCTCGTATATTTCTACTGTTCGCCACCTGCGGCAGAGGTAGGTTTTGGTCTCGCCCTCCTGGGACGGCCTTCATGAGAGCCAGTTTCATTATGGTGCTTGACG
>JAQQZT010000011.1:17482404-17493054 GCA_030068275.1 Clarias platycephalus | reverse complement strand
CCTTAATGTGGGAGCCCCCTAGTGACGGGAGGGAATTGGACACGACTAGATTGGGGAGAAAATCGGGGAAAAAGAATGATTCACATGGCGACACATAGCAAACCTTTACTTTAGGTCAACAACCTGTTTAACAAGGGGGCCTAGTTGTTTATGTAAAGCAATTTCAGTCAGCCATTAAGGTCACAGGCCAAAGGGAAGGGTAAACAAAAACTTGTGGTACGAGTAGTACCCATAAAATTAATTGGGTAATTAATTACTTAAAATTATTTTTAAGTATTATGTGCTGCACCAATGAAAAAAAATCAAATAGAAAACTCTGGATCACAAAATGGACCTGCCCATGAGCACCATTAGAATATTCCTTTGCTGCACATACAAGACAAACATTCACTTCTTTAAACAAGCACACTACCACACCTAAAACTCACAGAACACACTAATGCAACCTCATGCTGGATTCACTTCCTAATTTGATCAGAGTATGCTTAGGGTGTTGTGTATCTTAAAGTAAGGTACAAAGAAAGCGTGTTAAAGTCTTAAAACATGGGTGTAATGCAACAGGGTCACAGGTCAAAGTTAAAAATTTATTCATGCCAGCGTATAAATACGTCTAATCGGACAAACAAACATGCCAACTACACTGCCAGCTTTATTAGTAACACCTGTACATATAACTGTCCAACCATCATACAGATACAGGTCAAGAGTAAGAAGAGTACTTCAATCGATCAGCCACTGAAAGCCAAAAAAAGAATTGTTCATAAAATTCCTTCACTATAAAACTCCTAATCGATGACGGGGGTCAGAGGAGAATGCGGAAACGAAGGGCTACACTAACTCAAATAACCACTCTTTACAACGGTGATGAGCAGAAAAGCATCTCCGAATGCATAAAATATTAAACACTGCACTGGATGGGCTGCACTTCTGTCAGGCCACAGTGGGCAAAGCCTCAGAGAAACTGACTGGATTAACTCTTCATTTCCGCTGCAACATCAACATCAGACTACGGTGTTGACAGCATGAATCCGTGAACCTGAACTGCCATGTTGGTTGGTGGTGGGGCTGTCTTACAACGCCTACTTCCACCATAACAACATGGCAAGTTACAAAGCACAAAGATGTCTCCAAAAGGGTTCTATGGACATCACAATGGGCTTAGTGTTGTACAATGGTCTCCCTGGTGACCAGATCTGAATCAATCAGAGCCATGGGATAGAATGGGAGAATAGCAGCATGAATGTGCCTCAGACAACATTTACATGGTGATCATATGTAGTTATCGCAGATCAAAAGTCTCAAACGTATTAATAACATTTTGATTTTAATCATAATCATCAAGCACTCTAGTCACATTTCTTGAGGTAAATGACTCAGGACATCTTCACTCTTTACTTTTAACCCTGTGTTGAAATAACTGACGATTAATTCAGTGTGTACTGTTCTGTTAAAGCAACTCAAGTCAATTACAAATGTGTCTGTAATCATTTCTACAGCATAACTTATGACATTGCAGATGATGAGACAGCTGAGACTGTATACCCATATCTAACAATTTGTTCGACATAAAGTCGACACACTTAGCTAGCAAGTTTGCAATAACAAAAAAAATCTCTTTGGGCAGACTGACCTTTTAATACAAATGTGTTTAACTTCTTCCTCCATAATGTGAAGAAGAAGAAAAAAAAAACACTGTTCTGAAATACATTTTTGTTGACATATGAGCATATATTTATATAATTCTAAACAAGTCATCTCAAAGCATATTATAGCCTTAAATGTTTTTATTTGTCAAAAGACAATTTCTTATTATTAATGCCTTCCGGTTGGTTTTTACACATCACCTTACATTTGAACACACCATCACAAATCATTTCATCATAAACAAAATCTTTAGCAAGAACTAAGCATGTTGAAAATAAGTATTTTAATAAGTTAAAATAAACCAACTAAATGTCCTATAGGGAAAGGTAATCACACTCCTACGGCAAACCTATGAACACCCTACGATATCAGGAGCTCTGGTTAGACCTTTACACACATACAGCAAAAAAATGCAGGGCAAAATGCCTTAAAACCAAACACACTTCTTAATTCTACAAAAATTCTTTTTTAGGTGAACTGAAAGTGTAACACAGTGTAACAAATGTATCTGCAGTCATTACTACCTGGACAGGGGTAGCACTGTGGTTAACGCATTGGACAACTGACCGGAAGATACCAGGTTCAGACCCACCACCACCGTCAGGTTGCCACTGTTGGGCCCTTGAGCAAGATCCTTAACCCTTAACTGCTCAGATGTAGAATGAGATAAAAATGGATAAGACGTCTGCCAAACGCTGTAAATGTAAATAAATGGAAAACTGCAGTCACACACTGAGACACTCACTGACTCCAAATGAGTAAATTAGAGTGGACAATCCACCTTCACCACACGGAGAGACACTACACACACAACAAATATCAACTGTAATCCCTACTAATTTGTTTGGTTTTTGATAGGATCTCCTTAACATGGCATATAGGTAAAGAAGAGTTGATGATAACA
This sequence comes from Clarias platycephalus, assembly GCA_030068275.1. NCBI lineage: Eukaryota > Metazoa > Chordata > Actinopteri > Siluriformes > Clariidae > Clarias > Clarias platycephalus. Next base: position 17,490,506 of record JAQQZT010000011.1, on the reverse strand, counting down.
TAAGTCATAATTAATAACAATAAACAAAAAGACCATCACGTGACTTCCTGTTTGTGTTTACATCACAGAATTCAATAAACTGCACAGCATGAGTGTCTGTTATAAAGCAAACTATTGCAAAGAGCAGAAGAGAAGTGTGAAGGGACCGTGTCATGAGTCAGATTTCAACCTGATCATAAAATACAAGCGACAAGTTCAACAATTCCTGCATCGTGACTTTCATTACAACCACATCATCATGTGGAGATGAAAAACAAAACGGTAAATCATAAAAATGCCACTCCTTTCCTTTTTCTAGGACGAGTAAATTAAGAAATCTAAACACTGGCTTTATTTTTTTTATGGCGTTTTTAGGAATAATCGGACATCTGGACGTCTCTCACGTTTGTTATGGGCTCTCTGACATCACTTCCGGATTCATCAGGCTCTTTAAAGCTGGCCAGCTGATTGTTTTCTTTAATAATCTCCAAATGTTTACAGCCGCGCCGAGAAACTGAAACCGTTCAAGGTTCAAATGTAAAACTAATCGAAGTTATAAACAGAAGGAATGCACGCTAGTGTAAAAAGTTATTTCACGCTAGCACTGTGTTAGCATGAGACACCGGTGAGAGTTATAATGCCTTATAACAGACCGGATGCGTGTTATAATAACGTACGTTTAAATTCGAACAGGAAATATGTTAACAAAAGATTTGATACACTTTAACCAGGAATGCGAGTCAGTGAGGCGAAGAGGAATCATCTGGAAACAGCGCATCAAGCCGGATTAACGCAGCTCGCTCGGCTAGCATGTGCACCGAAACATCCGTCAAATCGCATGTTTAGGCTATTCCTTAAAAATCGATCAAACTCTAGCAGCATGCTTCTCGCATTATGCAATTATTACCCATCACCCGATCTTTATACCCATCGACTCGCACCCCGACTCCTTATCAATAGCGAGCTAACTAGCATTTAGCGTTATCCGTTAGCATGCTAGCCGAGATAAAAACAACAGTTCAGCAGTGTAACACATTACAAACACCAGGCGATGAGGTCAACACGTAACGTTACCTCTGATCGTTCCCTTCACTGATAAGCCGCGGATCGGGTAGATATGATGCAGCGTGTTATTCTTACAGCTGTGCAGGACGTTAAGGCTGACACTCGTCCGCCATCTTTACCAAGCACATCCTGCGCGACGTGTACATGCGACGTCACCTCGCTGCCGAGCGCGCGAGACGTCGCTTTCCAAACAGAGGAGCGGAGCGCCACGTCCTGTTTTCATATTCAGCGTCGTGACGTCACCGCTGGCTTCTCAGAACCCGTTCTTGTTTTCAGAGTCAACAAAGATTGCAAAGTCCCAACCGGCTTTACTTTACTGTTTGGAATAGAAAAGAACTCACGTCTTACAACTGATTAGATATAATAAACAGACTGACATCAATAGACTCCAACATTTTCTATAATATTGTTTCTAATTGAAGAAAGCGGGTTTTTTTTCTAACACCTCCTTCAATGGTTTTCTCTCATAACTATCCCCTCCGGTCCTTTTCCTTATTTCTGTACTTTCATTTTATTAATATTTTATCGTTTTTCATTTCATAGTTCATATTTTATTTTAACACAGTCATCCCTGATTAGTAACCAACAAATTAGTAACTAGTAACCAAACTGCTTGACTTAGGCTTCTTCTCATCTCTCTGCCTCTGGATAAAGGACTTTCCGCCCCTAACAGTTCCGTTAGGCCCCTATGCCTCCTACACTTTAACACTCAGCACAGGCGCACCACAAGGTTGTGTGCTGAGTAAACTTCTTTATGCGTTTTACACCCACAACTGCACTCCAACCCATTCCAGCAACACCATCATCAAATTTGCAGAAGACATGACAGTTGTTGGACTCGTCTCATGAAGGTTCTCATTTCAAACAGTTCTTTAAAAAATGTTTCACAAGCCGGTGCCCAAACCCCCCAGCCACTGGATGCAGTAAAGACCAACAACAATTATCTTTGACTGAACCACTAAATGTGAACTCCTCTTCATTTTATATATAGTAATTATTAATTTATTTTATATATATATATTTATTTCTCTCTCTCTCTCTCTCTCTTTTTATTACTTTTTTCATGTATCGACTCCTGTTATTTTCTTCTGGCCTACGTATTTCCGAGCTTTGGCAATAAGAATGTCCACATGATCAATCAATGGTGAATCTTGAATCTGAATCAGAGATGAAATCCAGAGACTGACAGAATGGCGTGGGGCAAACTGATCAGCCCTCAATGCTTCAAAAACCAAAGAGCTCATCATAAACGTCTGAAGGCGCATCAAGAATCACACACCGTTGCACACCAGAGGGCTCCCCATGAAGAAGATCTCTCCTGCACAACAAACACAGCAGCAGTCAAAATGGCACAACAGTGATTCTACTAAGAAAAAATATCCTAAGGAAAATCCACCTGCAAGAGCTGCGTTGTGTCCTGCGCCATGTCCTTCTATCGCTGCTCCATTGAGAGAGTGTTAACCTATAGCATCTCCATTTGGTACACCAGCAGGTCAGAATCAGACAGGAAAGCTCTCCAGGGCGTGATCAACCCAGCACAGATAATCATCAGCTACTCTGTACCTTCCATCAACGAACTTTACACAGCATGCTGCTTTAAAAGAGCAGCAAACATCCTAAAGCACCCTTTTCATCCTAGACATCACTTATTTGTTGCTGCCCTCTGCAAACGATTCAGGTCCCTTCATGAACCAACAGACTCAAGAACAGCTTCTATCCCAGCACCATATGGGAAGTAAATGCTGCCAGGTTCACTAACACACACATAATCTGAACTGGGATTCTATACCCCAACCTACAGGTTTACTTTCTCTGTATAATTGTACTTCAGTCTGTGTCTATTCAATAAATGTTTACATTCTAAACGTAGGTTTACATTCAGGACTATTATGCAATAACGCAATAATAATAATAATAATAATAATAATTTCCTCAAGTGTCACTTTATCTGACTGCACCAATAAATGTGTACTCTTTTTAAATTTACGTATAGTTATTATTATTTTTTATTTCTCTTTTTTCTCTTTTTTATTGCCTTTTAATATATTAATTCCTGTTATTTTCTTCTGACCTATTTCTGATCTTTGGCAATATGAATGTCCATATGATCAATCAATGGTGAATCTTGAATCTGAGCGAGAGAGAGAGAGAGAGATCAGACACAATATGGGCAAACGTTTAACACCTGACCATTACACCCCTAGGTGAGCCCCAATCACAGTGTTGACAAGCGTACGGCTATCTACAGTATAACCTTTTTCTATGCTTTTGCATTATGGATCTAAGAGGCCCAAACCTGTTCCAGAATAACCACGTCCCTGTACACAAAGAGAGACATGATGTGCCAAGGATGGAGCAGAACTCAAATACTGCATCCTGCATCAGAGCCTTGGGCTGATCAACTGCCAGGCCGATTGCACCCCAGGCCACCGCAGTAACCATCAAGGCAATAACTCACTAATGCTCCTGTGGCTAAGAGAGCACAAATCCCTACTCCACCACAAAAAACCTAGTGTAAATTCACAGAAGTATGAAAGTTATCATGAAGGAAAGCATGACTACATCTGTAATGTATCAGATGGGTGTGATGAATATGTATAGAGTGAATATGTACAGTAGCATTGTGTTGCATATACTGAAGGACCCAACCTTCCTCGAAAAGAAGAGTCTGCTCTGTCACTAATGAAAAGCAATGCAGGTTGTGCAGAGTATTTCACACAACAGAACTGCACAGTGAAATGCAATGCAGCAGCTTGGATTTCTTGTAATGGTGGATAATACTACATGCAACAAGCATTCAATTCTGAAAGAGCAATGCCATGTCTATATATGTGTGTGTGTGTGTAGTTGTGCTCAAAAGTTTGCATACCCTAAAAGAAAGTGTTAAATGTTGCCACTTATTTGTAAAATATGACTGATAGTGCAAAATATTTTTTCTTATCAAAAGTTTACATATCCTTGAATGGTTGGCCACATGGTCAACACAGATTTAAATGGCAGAAGAGACACATCTGTCTGTGGGAACTGTACACACACGTTCATTCACCATTTGCACATTACAGGAACTTGGCTGGGAGTTACTGCCAGATATTGTGGGATTTCTCTTTATCATTTACCTTTCTTGCTACATCTATTTTTATCGCATCTCATTTGATCACAATCACAATCATTATCTATCCAATTATCATTTAAAGGATAATGCAATAAATAGGTATGATTGTGACAAGAGATATAGCAGATGAACGCATAAGCATTTATGAAAGAAAAAGGACCAGGATCAGCAGAACATCATAAGCAATTTTTATTTAATTTCATTAAGGACAGAATGGACACTTATGCAGAAAACTAACAAAAGTATTTTAGGCCATATTCTCATTTAAAGCTAAACCAATGCACATAAAAAGAAATCACACTCAGTTAAAACTAGAATAAATAGTTACACGCAAATGTATGTTTGACTTGCTCTCCCCCCAGTCTTCCATAGAGCACAAATAAATGCTTTCTTATTAAAATAAACATAAGGGCATATTTCATAAGTCTCTAAAAATCATAAACCCTTAAAGATAATACAAGACTATCATTGACTGGGGTACTACTGTAGGTAAACAATGCTATGACTAACTTTTGCCTTGGTACCCAAATGATATCATGTTTCTAAGAGAACATGCAAAATTTAGACACGGTGACAGATATCCCTCATGTATGCCTATGTCTGTCTACACTACACTATCACACCTTACACACACACCTGAACCTCCTGCATCCATTATTGTTTTTGGTCCACTCAGTTTAGTTTTGTAAAAAAATTCTGTAAACCAGGTCCACTAAATAAAGTCACACATAAGCAAGAATCGGAATAAAGTACAGTGTGTGCATGTGTGTCCATCCTTCTGTAATTTGTTTCGGTCACTTCAAACGCTCATGAGCTGTTATGCAGTTGCCTGTGTGTGTTTATGTACATCAGGTGTTCATAGTCCACATCCAGGCCATTAAGAAATTTTTTTTTTTGTTGTGCGTGTCCTCAGATGTGACTAGTTTTGGTCATTTCAGTCAGCGATGAGTTACAGTGCAGAAGTGTGTACATATTGTGTTTTAGTCTTTAGTCTATATCCAGGTCGCTGTCGGAGTCGTTGGTGTTGCCGGTGCGGATGGATGAATGTGTTGCTGTGTGTGGGAGTTTCTCGGGGAGCAGGCCGTACTCCTGCAGCAGCGCCTCCACGTCGGTGGCGTAGAAGTCCTCACCTAGCTGGTCAGACACACGGAGCAGGTTGCCAACCAGATCGCCACCGCGGTACAGCAGCAGCGCGGGCAGTGCTGAGGAGCGAAACAGAGCGCTGGTGCCCAGGACTGAGCCCTGCGCTGCACAAAACTTCACCTGCAACAAACATGGAGACACAAACAATGCGGTCATCCAGAGAGTGCCAATAAATATAATACGTGTCTCAGATCAGTTATTTTCATTTCTACAACCTTCATAAAATAAAGTATATAAAAAAGCACTTCATAAAAGAATGAGCATCATGTTCTTGCTGTGAATTACTGATAACTGGATTGTATTATTGATTTCTCATGCTTCTAAATTTACCAGCTTTAAAAACTTGTCAGACAATAAGACCGTAACCTAAACCTACTCAAGACCAGACTATTTCAGCATTAACAAAAAAAAATCTATTCTGAATTTCTAATTTCTCTTGCTTGATTCAGCATGTTCCTATTATTTTGTTTATACTAACTCTTAATCCCTACTTTCTGCATTCCTACAAGCTTATGGAAGATGCTCTTCACCTCTGGGTATTGCAGAGCGAGACAAATCAGACATCCCTCCATGGCCTGGCAGGCAGGCACGTCGGGCTCAAAAATGTGCACCAGAACTAGAGTGCTTCTGCCCTCATCATCAACAGCACGCAGGAATTCCTCGCCTGAGGTAATGTTGATGACTTGCTCGAAACGTCGCCCGCCACTCAGCTGCCGTCTCATTTCCTCCATACGCTGCAGCCGGTACTGCTGGAGGAAGGATTCATCATCGTCATCCTCCTCCTCATCAACTCGCAGTGTTACCTGAAGGAAAACGAGAAAATCGTTCAAAATCAGAGGGAACACGAAGAGCTGAACAGCATTGCATTTTGCACGACATGGAGGAGCAATACAGTCAAGCTACTTTTTTATGCTTCAGTTATGTAGGACTTCAGTTTAGTTTTTGGTTCACTGTCAACCAAGCAACTGAAGAAAAAAATTAAGCAAACTGGTGCTGAAGCTTTCGGCATACTTGTGGCATCTTGTGTTTGTAAAATCAAAATTTTATTAATCGCACACACAACCATACAGTGTAAAACACGCAGTGAAACACTTGATACAAATATCAGTCAACAAACACAATTCGGTGACTCCAAAATCGATTTTTAAAAGATTTATTAAATTTATGGGTGAGATTCACAGGTCATTCTGCGAGTGACTGGAATTGCCTGGTTTTCAGCTTGATCAGCCATGACTCGGATATAACGATTCTGTGCAATATATAACCAAGTGCATAAGCTTCTGAAAACAGCACATCATCAATTAAAATCTAATTCGATAATTAAAAAAAAGAGGATTCCTAGGCAGTGCCCAAACCTCAGTCACTGGATACAGTGCCTTTCCCAAGCTCAGATAAAATGGAAGGGTTGCATCAGGAAGGGCATCCGGCATAAAACCGACATGTTGTGCGGAGCAAATGGTCCGCTGTGGTGACCCCTTGACATGAGCAGCCGAAAGACCAACAAGAACAACAACAGTTTCAAACCCACTTATGATGCGTTACATCAGTCTCCAAACCCCATGTGCGTTAGAAGTTCTAACGTTCCTGCGTTAGAAGCTGCATGCGGCCGAATACTCACAACTGCTCAACACATTTACTTCGGTTCATCCAAATATTGGAGAAACATATCTTTAGTCATCGTTTAAAGATTGCCAGTGACTCAGCTGTATGGATAGCTAGAGGAAGTTCATTCTACCACCTAGGTGTCAGAACAGAACAGTCTAGATGTATATCTTCCTCGATTTCTGAGAGATGGTAGGACCAGATCGGAGGGAACCTGGTGCGGGGCAGTTTTTAGCTTTGTGGGCATGCTTTAGTGTTTTGTGCTTTAGTGTTTTGAAAAGAGCGCAGAAGTGGGGTGGTGTGGTAGAACTTGGGAAGGTTGAAAAAAAATAACTAGACGTGTAGCTGCATTCTGGATCAGCTGCCGAGGACGAATGGTGGACAGAGGCAGACCTGCCAACAGTGAGTTGCAGTAACCCAGTGTTGAAATAACAAGGGCCTGAACAAGCATCCAAGTAGCCTGTGTAGACTCTCAAGACTTGAGGCATTTGAGGCCAGGTGGTACAGGTGGTACACTCTATTCCCACTGGCATCCCATGTGGTGTGTGGGTCTGTCTACATGCTGCACATTTGGGGACGATATATTATACAGTCTGCTCTTCCTGCAGTCCTCCCCTGTGCAGTCTACTGTTATACGTCCATAGTTGTGGCATCTTCACCATTTCACTGTTGTCTGGTTTAAGGCCATGAACTGCTATTAACCTACTTCCCATCCCAACCCCCATCTGTTTCTGATCTCATTACTTCTGTATTTAAGAACTTTGACATTAAAAGCAGAGGTAAATTTGTAGTTGCACAATTTGAGGATTAGGCTTGGTGTTTTCCCCCCTGGCAACCCAAGCTTAACAAAATACACAAAAATTAACAATTGTGTTAAAAATGTTGTGTGTGTTGGTCTCGCTACTATGAACAAACACAAACAATGAAGCCAGGACTCAAACTGCTGCTTTGTTCAGTGTAGGGCTGCAAATAGCAACTATTTTAGTAGTTGAACAATTAATAATTAATTAATTATAAGTTATTATAAAGATTATATGTGAATGAGAGGGACCCAAGAGGAACGGTGAGGCTACAGGGAGCAGAGGTAAAGAAGGTGCAAGATTTTAAGTACTTAGGGTCAATGTTCCAGAGCAACGGAGAGTGTTCAAAGGAGGTGAAGAGGCGGGTACAGGCAGGTTGGAATGGGTGGAGAAAAGTGTCA
>JAQQZT010000011.1:17470551-17482304 GCA_030068275.1 Clarias platycephalus | reverse complement strand
ATGCAGAGGATAGGGTTAGATGGAGGCAGATGATTCGCTGTGGCGACCCCTGAAAGGGACCAGCCGAAAGACAAAGAGGAAAGGATTACAAATGGCTACTCAATAGCTCTTATTTAGTTAGTGCTTTTAATTTAGTTTGAGGTTGTTTTGTGCATGTGGTGTGCTAAAATCAAGCAAGAGGATGTCATCGACTAATTGACAATTAATCATTGATTAATCGTTGCAGCCCTAATTCAATGACATAAGCAATCATAAGATATTTGGACCATTCAGAGCTCTTTTGTTTAAAGTACGCTGCAAGTTTTCGACACAGCAACATTACGCCATTCTACACGTTGTTTGAGAAACAGTTTGCTTTATCACTACTTTTCAAAGACGGTATCTAACCTTGCCGTTGATCTTGTCCTGAAGCTCTTTCTGTTTCTGCTTGTCCAGCTCTTCATCCAGTTGTGATCTGCAGGTCATGCTGAGCTTCTTGATCAGCCGCTCCATCTCCTTCTGTTGCTCGGCTCTCTGCTCCGTCTCCAGCTGCTTGTACTTCCTCCAGTCATTGATCACACCTTTTGGACCTGCACATACACACAGATACACACAAACACCAGAACTGCTTTTACATGTTTTTTTTATTATTAATTGTCCCAAACATAGGACAGATATGAAGTCAAGAACAAACCAGATTAATTAATTCATTCAAGCTTTCATGATACCTAATTCAGATACTCTATGACAAATTCAAGTCTTTATTAAACATCACATCACGTGTTGCTGATCAAAAACGAAAAAAAAAGAAAAAAGAAAAAAAGAAATAGTGCGTTCAATCTACTTAGTCTAGTAAAACATTGAATGTGGAGATACTAACAGAATTACAGTACAGTGAAGTGTAATGCTTTATTCTGAAAAAAAAAATTCTGTGAATCTTATAATACTTTGGAACAGACAGTAGTTTGTATAAAAAAAAACATGTTGAAATGCCTTGAAAATGAGTCTTGAATAAATTATAATCTGAATCGTAAAAAAAAAAAAAAAACATATAATATCAATATAATTCAAACCCTATTCAAGTCATAGGTAGCATGTGCATTATTAAGAGTTAAGGAGCGAGTAACAAAGCTAATTAATTCCTAAGCAGAAAATGGGTTCTTATTAATTTATTTAGCATACAGAATTCACTTTTTAATTTAAAAAGTTTCAAGGCTTTAGGTCTCTATTCTGTTGTCAGTTCACATTTTACCTGATCCCAAAAAGAATCGATTCATGCATGCAGTGAAAAAGCTATGGAGTCGATTTCACACTGAAAATTAATTTTAAAACTGTCTGGACAAATATGAACTTATCATGGTAATACAAATTATTATTATAATCCCCACTTCTGTGACGGATTATCTAGTAAATGTCAGTCATATTCAATGTATTTCTGCGCGTTTCTTTGTTATACCAAGATAAAATTGTCTACAACATTAAGAGAAGTAGCAAACATTTAGCCGTCATTATAAGACATATCAGATTTTTTTTTTGTGCTGTCTGAATTTAGGAATCTGGTGTTTTCAATTCGGATCCGAATCACTGGTCCAAGATTGGATACATATCCAACATTTGGTCATGTGACTTGAATGAGAACGCCCAGATCAGAATTCATTACTGACTGCTTGCTGTCCTCCAGAGCAAGTAATTTCATTGTTTGAAATAAATGAATCAATGTTGTGTCTTAACACAAACAGCTCAAGCAAAGACGTATCGATGTACACATGCCGTTTCAGGAGACAGATGTGGCCAGGAAAAAAATACCTCACTTATTTAAACATATTTATGAATATGGCATTCTAATCGATCTGACCCAAAAAAATAAAAACTAACTGAAAAATGTGTTTTTTAACATAATACATGTGGCCTTAGAGAAGAAAATGACATATTACGGCTTATAGTAAGGATTAAGATGAGATTTGACAGACAGAACAAAATGAGGACACACCGGTGTTAACTGCAGTGCCGTCAGGACTGTAATCTATCGGAGTCTGCAGCACTTCCTGATCCCTGATGGTTTTTGACTGGCCTTCATCTTCCTCATGATCACTCTCCTCATCCTCACTGCTGCTGTAGTAGTACTGCAGCTTCTCCCCAAGGAGCTTGTCGTCCATAGTAGTCATGACTAAAGGCTGAGAGGTAAAAAGCAGACAGATCAATACGTGTTCAGCTTTGCTCTTAATATGGATCAGACCTGATGTTAACTTTCAAATGAAGTCGCACAGAAAGATTAGGGATGCGCTTAAAATTCAAAATTATTATGATTTGTTTTATTTATAATAGTGATGCACAGGTTGATATATTTTACTCACTATATTGCCAAAAGTACTCATTCGCTAGCCTTCACATGCATATTAACTTGAGTAATTCTAATTCTCTAATTCTTAATCCACAGAGTTTAATTATAGTTCTATCAGTTTGAGGTCAGTTGGCCAGTCAAGTTCTTCCAGACCAAACTTGTTCATCCATGTCTTTATGGACCTTGCTTTGTGCACTGGTGCGCAATCATGTTGAAACAAGAAGCGGCCATCCCCAAACTGTTCCCACAAAGTTGGGAGCATAAAATTGTCCGGAGTCCAACTCCTGAAAAATAACCCCACATCTTAATCCCCCCCTCCACCAAACTTTACACTTGGCACCATGCAGACAAGTACCGTTCTCCGGGCAACAACCAAACCCAGACTCATCCATCGGATTGCCAAACGGAGAAGCATGATTCATCACTCCAGAGAACATGTCTCCACTGCTCAAGAGTGCAGTGACGGATGCTTTACACCACTGCAACCAATGCTTTGCTGATGATGTAACGTTTGAAGGCAGCTGCTTGGCCATGGAATCCAGTTCCATGAAGGTCATTACGCCCTTTCTTCAGTTAATCTAAAGGCCACATGAAGTTTGGAGGTCTGTAGTTATAGCCTTTGCAGAAAGTTGCTGACCTCTGTGCACTATGCGTCTCAGCATCAAATGACCCCGCTCTGGGTTTTTATGTGCCGTATCACTTTGTGGCTGAGTTGCTGCCATTACCAATCGCTTCCACTTTGTGCTGTGGGACTGTGTGGCAAAAGCAATTGTCGTCAGAAAGGTTCCTTGCTAAAGATTTGCCGACAGAGACTCTATCAGAGAGCAGTGATTCTGTTAGTGTGTGTGAAAATTGTCCTACACAATAACTCCCCTCCTCTCTCGTGGTAAACCAGCCAAAATTTCCTTCAAAAGTAAAGTGCAGGTTAATTTGTTATATTTTTACTTTATATTTTGTATTAATTATTTTTTGGGTTGTGGAACGAGTCATTGGAGTTTCCATTATTTCCAAATTGGGGAACTTTGCTTTAATATACGAGTGCTTTGGATTACAAGCGTGGTTCTGGAAAGAATTATGCTTGCAATCCAAGGTTTAACAGTATATTTTTTCTATACACACTTCAACAGTTGTTTTCTATGTCCTTTTTTAAAATTGGAATTGTATTATAGCTGCAATGTGTAGTATTATGTTTCCTCTAAAAATGTCAGTAGTCGCACTATCGCGTGACAATGCTATCATGTGACCATGATGTTTTTTTTTGTTGTAAATAATATATTTTTCATGTTGAAGTGCATATAAATTTTTTTTCCTCTGTATATGTGTGTGTATACATTTATAGAACCACTCAAAAGTTTGGATTTATTTTCTACTTTACAGAACAATTATGTAATTAAGTAACAACAACATGACGGTCGGCTGTTCTAGAATAGTTCTTGCAAGAACAGTATTTGCATTTGCAAAACCCATCAAGCACCTTGATGAAACTGGCTCTCATGAAGATCAAACCTCTGCTGCAGAGGAGGATTTCATTTAGAGTTACCAGCCTCAGAAATGACCAATTAACAGCACCTCAGATTGGAGTCGTTATGAAGGCTTTACAGAGTCGCAGACACATCTCAATATCAACTGTTCAAAGGAGATTATGGCATATTTCGGATTCCTTCAGCATTGTTTCACAATGTAGAAAGAAAAAGAGAATCAGGAAAGACTATGGAGATAGGTGTGTCAAGACTTTTGACTGGTAGTGTATATCAGTATATGTAGTCTTTATTGCTGTATAATGTCGTGCAGTTGATGCGATGGTACAAATCAGCATAACAAAGCAGCAGCGGCTGTGTCCCAAACCGCTCGCACGCACAGTGCACTGAAGGTGCTGTAGAAGCGCATTACTGCACACAAACAGGAGTGAACCTACTCAGGAAGCATGGAGTGATTTGGGATTTAGCCTGACAGCTACTCGCTAATAACTACAGCTAGCTAGATCATAAATATAGCTCTAGGACTACAGGAATAGTAATAATAATAATAATACATTCTATTATCCGCTCGCCATGCGTTTTGTTTCTTTATTTAATCACGATTCACAAAAGCATTAATGCGTTTTTTTATATTTAAAGATGCTGCTTGTCAAACTGAATGCTTAGACTAGCCTCAGATTATTTGGCTAGCAGGCTAACAAGCAACGTCGATCAGCTTAAAATAAAATATGTTATTACTTGGTCTCGAGTGAACTAAAGATTGTTTCATCGCAATGTTATAACACAGACAAAAAACATGAATCTTACCCAAACGATATCTTTCTAAAAAAAAAAAAAATGACAAGCGTTGAAATTTCCGCGACCTTCTCTGATTTTACTAGGTGTTACCCTTCCGCGTGAGCTCTGAACCCACCAATCAGACTTCGGGTTTAGATGAATGACATTGACGCTAACCAATCAGAACATTTTCAATGGTGCAGGCTATTTTTTCCTTTATATCCAGATAAAAGTTATTTGTTTAATTAAGTTAATTGCTATCATTTAAATTTATATCAAACAAAGATAATAAATATATATAAACAATATATTTTGAGGACAGAAACTTAAGTAAGTCAATTTTAATATTAACACAAAATCATGTGTAAATACTCTAGTGGTTCACAGCCAGGTACTGTCACCGTAAACATCTGCAAACTATATTTTAACAGTTCAGTCATATCCTCATGTAAAGTAAAGCTGGATCTAACCACACTCTTCCCAGAGCACAATCTCTCCATCCTCCACCAGTACAAATTTCCACTCCACCTGGATGCCCATAGGAAAGATGAGCGTGAAGACCAGAATCCATTCTCAGCTCCTTTCAAACTCTTCCAGCCCCCAGGGTTATGATGGTTCCCCGTCACAGCCAGAATTTGTCTTGGGGAGTGTGTTACATAGTGAACTCTGAATCTCAGTTGCAGTGTTTTGATGATTTGGATCCTGGTGGTAAAGGCACCGCTTTCAAACTCCTCGACCAATGAATCCAGTGTGGCCTGGAATTTCCTATGGTGCACCTCTCTGGTTTTCTCCAGGTCATCTCGTTTCTTCCAGCTCTCCATTTTATGGTTGTTTTCAGTACACAAGTGAAAAGACTTGCTCAATTTGGACCTTGTTGAGTTCTCTACAAAAATTACTGACGTACTGTAGATTGAAGTACAGGAGGATTCTTTGCGACATTGGATTGTGACAGTGGGATTGGATGTGTTTAGTCCTTAGAGCCAAAATGAAAATAGTTTTTTTTGGGGGTAATTGCGGCTCCTTAGCATCTTGTTCACCTCTTCTTTTTGGCTCACCCTGCTTTTTGTCCTCTCTAAATGACTAGACGTTTTAGAACCTAGATGCTGATACTCCGGAGAATCCTGTGCCTCAAAATCACTGCATGCATTTCCATGATGGGACGACATGTTCCAAGCCTTTCCAGAATTATGGAGAGAAAAATCTCCATGGGGGAAATGTTGTGTCTTTTTTTATCTCTGAACTCTAACTGCACAAATTGTGGAAGTATTAATTATCACAAAACAATGGGATCCACAGAGAACAAAGTATGAAATGATAACATGATAAAGCTGATCCAATCAATTAAAACACTGTTTGAGGCAAAGAACAATTGAAATTTTGCAAGTGCCTATTTACTTAGTGTGTGTATGCTGAAATCTCAATCTTTTATGAGTCAAGAGAATGCAGAAATAAGCCTGACAGAAAGTGCAAATAAATGTTTTTCCCCAGTGACAGTTGAAACTTTAATTTCTTAATATTTAAATCTAGATGTGTTTAACAACTTAGCACATGGAGACTTTTTGGTTATACACCAAAGCTACTGGAACAGATTTAACTTGTCATGCATTTGTTTCGGGGGATTTCTCATCTTCAGGAGCTCTGCTGATTGACGTGGCCAAATTCCTTCATTGTTTTCCACTTGATGAAGTCTTTTTATTGTGTTCTGGGTTCTTGTCTAGTTCAAAACATAATGAGATCCATCATCAGTAAAGATTAATAAGCCTGTTCCATGGTCAGCCATACAAACCCAAGCAGTGACTTGAGCAACAAGCTTTGGATCATCAGCAGATCTTTTCTTTCTTCACACTTTGGTAAAAATTTAACTCCAGTCTGGCTTTGTGATCATTATCACTGAGAATAGCTTGCATCTTGTGGTTCATTAACTGTATATGTGCTCTCAAAGTGTTTTTCAAACAGTGGATTGTGATTCATTCACCAAGGAACACCTTCTGACTACATAAAAAATAAGTGGAAAGTTTGAATGAATTGGTTCTGCACCCATCAGCTGTTTCAAAGCATGGCTGTATGTTGGCTTTTACTTGTGATTATTCAGCAATTAAATCAGATTAGTCTGATCGCAGGTCCGCTTGTCAGCTGTAAATACTACACATAGTCATCAATCAATCAATCCAACAGGAGGTGGATTGGCTAGACTAATTTTTGCTGCACACTGTGTAATGTTTCTGAGAAAGGCTCTGGGACCATGACCTGGATGCTGTTACTGTAGTTTAATAAATAACTGATAAGGGGTTAAAAATCAATAATTTTTTTGTACACACGTGCTGAAGTACTGCTGTGCTGACTGGAGAAGCTATGAAAGTACACTGAATTCTCTGCCTTTATTCTGGAACGAGTTTGAGTCAACATGTGCTTTGTTACTGTATATCAGGAATCTTCCACTCCGGTCCTGAAAGGCCATTGTCCAGCACAGTTTGAGGATTCTTCTCCTCGACCACAGCTGATTTAGCTAATCTGGTAATTACTGGTTCAGTGTGTGTGTTAAGGAGTTGATGAATTACAAACTGTGCTGGACACTGGCCCTGCAGGACTGGAGCTGAAGATCCCTGCTGTATATGGACGACATTACGGGGATTCAAAAGTGAAGCCAAAACGTCAAATAGCCTCTGAGGCCCTCTAGTGGCTGGCTGTAGTCCAATTATCAACATCATCCATTTCCAAAATAGTGATTGGGAAAACTGCCAAACTTTCTTTTCTGTTTCAATTCTTACAGGTTGGGTAGATATTATTAGCTGCCTTAATATACTGCATTTCCTTAAGATAAATGTGTTTTATAAGAGTTATACAATGAAATGCAAAACCTGAAATGAACTCAACACAGACAAACTGATAAAAATAAGCATTCATATGTGTGTGCACTGCGGTAGGTCAGGTGTATGCTGTAGTGTGAAAAGTGTAAACTGATATAGGGAAGGTGTATAATGGCAAAGGAAAGATGTATACTGTGGTAGGAAAAGCTTATAGTGAAAGATGTATAGTGATGGACAGGTGTATATTTTGTTAGGAAAAGTGTCCAGTGAAGTAGGGAAAGTGTATACTGAGGTAGGAAAAGTGGTGATTGTAGTAACAGCAGTGTGGTATAGGAAAGCATATACTGAGATAAGAAGTGTATCTAACTGAGGTAGGAAATACTGGATGCATACTGGGGTAGGCTCATATGGGAATATACTACGCAGCGAAATTAAGCTCTAACTGTACCTGGTTACAAAACAAAACGTTCAAATGCAGGTGACTTTCCTTGATCATAGGCATTGCTGTAAATTTAATCTATGGTGACATAAATAGGCCAATTTAGCATTTTATTTAAATTATTTTTACAGTAATCCAAATTAGGCATCACGTTGGCTTAGTGGTTAGCATTGTCGCCTTGCACCTCCAGGGTCTGGGTTCGATTCCTGGCTCGGATCTGTGTGCATGGAGTTTCTCCCTGTGCTTGGTGGGTTTCCACAAATTGGACTGTGGGAGGAAACCGGAGCATCCGGATTTGGATTAGCAGGTTAGGCTAACTGATGTTCCCAAATTGCTCGTAGTGTGTGTGTGTGTGTGTGACTTGCATTGGACTGACAGGGTGTACCCTGCCTTGTGCCGCAAGTCTCCTAGGACAGGCTCCAGGCCCCCATTTGACCAGGTACAGAATAAAGAGGTATAGACAATGAATGAGTGAGTAATATTAATTGATTGGCTATGATAACTTTCCCCTTTATACAGTATGTGTGTGTGTGTGCATGGTGCCTTTTGATTGACTGGTGTTCAGGTGTGTATTTAGCTTTTCTCAGGTCCTGATAGATTCTGGAGTCGCTGAGATAAAGCAGTGAAAATAAGTGTGAAAGGCCACACTCTGTGAAACCTAGACCCATGAGCTCATAGAGAAGTGGAATAAGAGGAGAGAGAGAGAGAGAGAGACAAAGCGGGGTGAGAAGCGAGATAGAGAAGGGGAGGGAGAGTGAGACCGAGAGAGAGAAGCCTATTGGCAGATAGCTCACCTGACTGCGGACCCGGAGGGTTTTTATATATCTGCGCTGCAACACGAGCTCGGCTCTGAACAGTGCGCGTGGAATGAAGCCACGCGCGCGCTCCACGCTCAAGAGACGCGCGTGACGACCTTTTGCACGGCTGCCGTCGATATGAGTCGCCGTTTCGGTGTGATCGGGGGCTGGGAACCCGCGACCGCCGTGCTGGTGATCATTATCGCCTCGTTGTCGGTGTGGGGTGCGTTTCTCATTTACCGAGCCGTTAAAGGTCAACGAAGGAAGAGGGGCGGCGATGAGAGCGCGAGCGAAACGGTGAAGGAAGCGACTGGACCGGGAGAAGAAGAGGAAGATGAGTTGGGCGACAAGTCAACAGGTAACATGAACGAGTGGGGAAATAATTAGAAGAGAACTGGCATGAGGGTGAAGTTGGCACTGAAACAGGTGTAGTGTGTGTGTGTTTGGAGAAAGGCCAGCGCATGCTGCCTTCACGTGCTGACCGTCTCATGGTGGATAAAGCAACAACTAGTGGTCGCTGTTAAAAATATAACCGTTTGCTCTAAGCATCATTTTTAACATTACTGTTTTAAATATCCTATCCTGTATAGTTCTTTTCTTAAATATTGTACCTGTTGAGCTTTCCCTAATGACTTGTTAATTTCTCGCCTATTTGCTTTTGGCGTTTTAGTTACAGTTTAACAAACTGTTTCCTGTGTAGTCATGTCTAAACATCCGACCTAGGCCGGAAGTCGGGAATTAATATGAAGGACATAAATGAAAGATTTATCCAGATGACGTCAGATGGTGTGCACGTGACCCGCACTGGGTTAAAGAGCTGAGAGACAGTCACATGATCATCTTGCCTCATCAATATAAAAACATACAATCCCCCATATTAGTACTTTTTAAACCCTTAAACCCTTCTTTGGCATATTTATTTTTTGTATTATTTAGTCATGAACTAAATGTAAATGTGCTCTACAATATAAAATTAATATCATCAAAATAACTATTTATAATACTATTACTTGTTGTTGGTGGTCTTACGGCTGCTCCCAGAGATGGGTTGCCACAGCGGACCCTTCGTCCCGCACACAACTTGGCACAGGTTTTATGCCTGATGTCCTTCCTGACGCAACTCCCTTTTTATCCGGGCTTAGGACCGACACTGCATTCAGTGTATGGGGTTTGGGCATTGGCTGGGAACTAAACTCCTGCCTTCCACGTGGCAGACAAGAAACCTACCACTGAGCCAAAAAAGCATACTACTACTAATAATAGTTATTATTAACATTTTTAATTCCAAATTTGAGAGAATGTTTGACATGTCTGTGAACCTAATTGGTGCCTATTCTGAAATCGGTGTGTGTGATGCAGGAATACACTCGGCATAGGATGCCAGGCCCACAGCTGCATGCGCAATGTACATTTACCTCAAGGCAATTTAAAGTAACCAGGGCACCTACTGGTCTGAGGAGGCTGTGCAGACTAAGAAAGAATGTGCACAGTTAAACATTAGCTTGAAAAATTTAACTGGGGACTCAGTTGCCATTAGGTGGCAACGCAACCCATTCTGCAGCTCTATCTAAATAAATAAGTAAAAAAAGTAGAAATTACCATAATTTTCCAAAAATGAAATAAAATCAACAGGCAAAAAGATTGTTTATATTGCATATTATTTAATAGAATTCATGTGTCTGTACGATTAAATCTGTAGAAGGATTAGTATGGGAATTTGGCCTCAGCATTACCCTTATTAATTATTCCCCTGGAAAAGAGAAAGGAGGCAAAGACTTCCTAAAAACTGAGATGAGCTTATAGTATAAACAATAGAAAATGGGAACAAAATGACTTGGGAATATTTAGTCTATTAGAATTCGAGTGGTGCCAGTAAAGCTTTTCTTAAAATAAATTCACTGCACTTAAAGTTTTAAAAAGGATAATCCTGTTTTTGTTTTTTTCCCTCAAAGGAAGTGAGGATGAAGTCTCTAAGGACTGGCCTGTGGATCCCCAGGAAACCGTAATTCTGCCTTCTGCAAACCCTACACAAACATCATCTGAACTTCTGGAGGAAAAACTAAGAAAAGCCTCCCATGAGAAAGAACCTGCTGTAGAACCTTCATCTGTTTCTAATGTTGGAGATGCCACTGGAGCTGGCGAGGATCATATGAAATGCAAGCACAATGTCTGTGATCCTGCTGAGAGTATTAGTGTGCAATCAGATTTGTTTGATCAGGACAGCGGCAGCAGCCCACCGGAAGCCAAGCCTGAGAATGGTGTGAAGCAAAGTACTTGTGATGATGACGAGTCTGAGATTGAACCGCATGTAGACACGGATGAGCCATCTGAAACTGAGAGTGCCCAGGAGCTTTTGGAGGCTAAAAATAATCCTGTTCAAAAGTCCCAGTCTGTGGAAGATCTGTCAGACAACACTCTCTTATCTCAAGAAATTGTGAACAAGCCTAATGAGGAGGAAGTAGTTGGAGCTACTACAACAGTGTCGCATATTTCCTCTGATTCCACATGTTCAGACGCTTTGCCTACAAAGACAAAGATGGAAGACACTGAATCAGCAATTCCGAAAAAGGACCTTGACTCCAACCGCTATGATGAACTGTCGGCTCTCGCAAGTAATTTGGCTTCAGAGAAAGTCATGCCTAATCAAGATGTCAAAACCCACCAGGACCGCAATAGCTTGCAGACAACGGTGTGCAACACTGATGACTGTTTGGCCACCAAGCAGCATCTGAGCAGCACATATGACCATATTCTCACAAATCCACCCCAAAATTTCCTGGGCTTTACTGTGCCTGGTTTGCAAGGGGACTCATTAGCTCCTCTGCAACTCGGAGAAGAGAGTAAGGATAAAACAGAGGTCACGCCAGCAGTTGTGAGCCAGAAGAAGAATGAGATCAGCATCATGGAAGCCATTATGGACAGCAATGAGTGGCTTAGCACTGGACCTCCAGACACCAGAGACCTGCCCTGGCTAACTCAGACCCCGAGTAGTGCAGTCAAGACCGACATCTCCTCTTCTCCAGTTACCACCAGTTTTGGGCTTCCTGTTCAGGAGATGATGTCACACCAAGACAAGAAAGACACGCAAGAAGACACCACCAGTGGTGCCGCTAAGGAAGAAGGGGATCCTTTAAA
>JAQQZT010000011.1:17394465-17411116 GCA_030068275.1 Clarias platycephalus | reverse complement strand
ACAGGTGCAGTACAGAGCAGGTACTCAAAGCACAAATATTAACGCACACACACTATCACACACACACACACACACACACTATCACACACACACACACACACATATGTGTAGGATAGTGTTTGTTAACATGAACGTGGGCTTGCACTTGTACATGTTTCTTTCCCATGCCTACACCCCAGTCCCTTTCACCTGCTCACTAAGAAGTGATGGCTACCCCACATCCATGAGCTTTCTCTTTCTCATTTCATTTCTCTGATTGGTTTCTGTTCCCCATCTGCTTTCTGCATACAGGTGTATTACTTTCCTCCCGTTCATTGTGTATGATGAACTTTTTTTGTGTGCTTGAAAGCACAGATTTTTTCCATGAAATTAGATTCCTGTCGTTCTTATTGTCTCTGGTCAGAAGACAATATTACTCACAGCTGAGGGATGAACAGAAAGCTACATTTCCCCAAAAGCACCAATCCGGTGTCCAAATAACCCAAACTTTGTTTCTATGCAAACTTTATAAAATGGTTAATTAAGCAGTCTAACTGTGTTGTATCTAGGTGATCACTCTTTGCACTTGGATGGCGGATATAAATTCTCATTGGATAACTCAGAGAAATCAGGTCTAGCCTTGTTTGATAGATGATACCAAATTTCATATCCTATGTGGTAAGTTTACATAGAACAGGGCTATGGACAGGTCAAGGATGGCTTAAAGTTTAAAGCTCCGTGTTTCCGATCAGATGGTTGGAGGTTCAAGCCCCACCAGTGCCACTAAGTCCCTTAACCCGATGTGCTCCAGGTCTGCTGTATCATTGCCAAACTTGCTTCCTAATGAGCTGATGTGTAAAACATTTATTCAACGTGCTGTAATAATTAGTTTCTGTAACTCCTAGCATTTAGTGCAAACAACAGCAGCTTTAAGCAGTACTACTCAGGCTTAGTCCATTTTACTTACATTTTCCAACAGGTTTCCATAAACGCTTTGAGTACAGCCTGCTTGTCAGAGTATGAAGTGTTGATGATGTCATCGAAAAGAGCACCAATTATGTTTGGATCACTTTGTTTCATCATACAGTATAGACATTACACGCATTCATCAAATATTCAGTCAAAAATTATTTGCACTCTGGCTGTAGAATTTATTTTTTATTAATGTTTAGAAAAGATGAATACATATTTTCAATACACTTTATCCACCTGTCAGCAAGTTTTCGGATTCTCAAATTAGAAAATGTTTTAGCCTGAGCCATAAACTCATGCTTGTATAACATACCACAACATAAGAACTACCATAAATACTAAAGTCGAACTTAAAAGTCTGGGTGGAGATACGTAAACATATTGTAAAAGTATTGTATTGTACAGTGTACGTTAAATGGTGAAAAATGGGCTGGAGCTCAGCGAATGTATCCAGCCCATACTGCATGATAAAGGTAGACAATAAATACGTTAGCAAGCCTAACAGGCAGGTGCAGGTACTATTGTGAACGAGGTTAACATTGGAACCTTGTCTCCCCGAGTCCTCCAATGAACATTTAAAAAAAATAAATTTTGAATCAGGATATTTATAAAATTGTCATAGAATTGCAAGACAGATTGAATCGCTACCTGGGTATTATGAGAATATTGTATCGGTGGTCCCTGGTCATTCCCATACCTACTGTACCACCTTGTGTGTCAGAGGAGAAAAAGTGCTAAAATTAGCAAAACTCCAAAACGTAATTAGTGATGCAAACTAAAAATGACACTGTTGAGGACATACTTCATAATTTTCATAGCATGTAAACAGGACAGAGCAGGAAAAAACATGAGGCAAAATGAAAGATTTAGGTTTTCATTAAAACAAACAGAAATGGGGTTATGGGGCAAATGGGATTTTTTTCCCCCCACCTAGGTCTACTTATGCTCAACTTTACAAAATAGCATAAAATAACTCGAAAGCATGAAAGAGGGAGAATGAGGAGAGAAAGCTGAGACTGTCTGAGTCTCTGAGGGAGATGTTTAACCTGCCATGTGACATCACCGACATGATTTCCATTCCTGCATGTTGATTGGCCGAGGGGAGGGAAGTAATCTGATTCCTTTCTCAATCCACTGTGTTTGGGGATAGAGAGGTAGAGCGAGAGAAAGAACCTGAGGAAGTAAGACACAGAGGATGTTGGTCACTCGCTTTAAGGGTTTATCCAGATAATTTGGAATTTCTTAATCTTTATATTAAGCTTGTGCATAAAAAAAAATCTGAGAGAGGGAGAAATAGCCCGGAGAGGCGAGTATGTCGTAGGAATGTTTCTCCAGGTGGTTTAAAGTTCACTCTGTAGATGATTTGTTGTTTTTGGCTCACATTTTGGTTTGGTGGAGAAAAAAAAGGAGAGCCGCTCCTGAAGACACCTGATCTGAAAGGTAAGCATACTCACCTGTGACCCTCTCTTACATACACAGGCAGGCACAGCACAGTATACACACACGGTATTCACACATGCCTAGATACATGCACAAATACACACAAGTATGCACATGTGCAAAAAGACTTGAATGTGATTTTGCAGTAGTATATCCTCTTTTTCTTCTATGGGCTTTATTAGGCTAATAATATTATATATATATATATATATATATATATTTATTTATTTTTGGCCATATTCTGTTAATTGTATTGGTATTAGTTCCTAGCTTTATTATAGCTTATCCTAGTTTTATTATTAATGGTCTATTGTAGTTATTATGAGTTACGTAATATAGTAACTACTAGTCTCACTATATATTGCATTAGCTGTTATAATAATAATCACTGTATTTCTAATGACTATATTATACAGTACTATACAATATATTATTAGTCTTAATAATTTTGTCTAATAATTAAGTTTCATTGTAAAAAAACTTTTACTATTGACTTTACATATTACATTATTATTATTTAGATACATTTGCATCCACATATTCATGCTGCTATTGAATCAGCCAATCATTGTAGTAGCAATGCAATGCATAGAATCACACAGATACTGTACATGTCAAGAGCTTTGGTTAAAGTTCACATCAAACATTAGAGCGGGGAAAATATGCTCTCAAAGACTTCGACCATTTCCTTGTAGTTGTGCCAGATGAGCTGGGTTGAATATTTAAAAACTGCTAAAATATTGAATAAACCTTTTCTATGCCGTGTAGAAAGCATCCACTGAGCAGCACATGGAAATGCCTTGTTGATAAAAAAAGTTAGAGGAGAATGTCCAGACTTCTGTCAGGAAAGGATGTGGGAATTCAAATAATCGTTTTTTATAACTGTGGTGATCAGAAAAGAATCTCAGAAGACTCGTCGAACACTTCGAACATCGAGCCACATCAACAGAAGACCATGTTGGGTTGTGAGGCGAGAACACAAGGCACATGGGAATGGAACTTTTTTTGTTTAAAAGATTTCTTGTAACAGTTTCTTATATTTATGTGGAAGTCTTGAAGTAACAAGGAGACCTTTCTCTTCCATGCCAGAATAGGATCCTCATTCAGGGTATAAGAGATCACTAGCTGGAGAAGAGTCATCGCTCTACATTCAGCTTTAATGGAGTTCAGGCTTTCCAGTCAGTGATTCCAGGTCCACATAATCTGATTCTATATAAACTACAGCAGTCAAAACAGAAACAGCTATGACCTTGTGAGTGCCTCCAGGCTGCCTCGATGTTATTTAAACAGACAACAGAAAAACACGCATTTGCGCACATCGTGACTTGCTGTTTACTACCTGCCGATGGATTTTCAAGATACCGTTCCCAAACACTATGAAAGCCATAAAAGTTTGGTTCAGTCACCTCTCAGAAGCCGCTCTGATGAAGTATAAACGAGGAATCAAAGTTCTTGATTCAGTGACACCTAAACTTTGACTTGCACTTCAGTTTGTTCGTTCAATGCCAGTTTAAACTATTTTGGAGTTCAGCTTTAGTGAAGGTTTCTGTCCTGGGTTGGGGGGTAATGTCTGTGAGACATCATCATGGTGTGGCCGGACTGCTGAGATCGGATGAGGTCATCCTTGCATTTTGCATGCATTTTAATACGTGATAATCTCTCACGTACTGTATGTCAAGAGATTTTTGAACAAAACATTAACATTCAAGGACAGATTAGTAAATCACAGCCTCTTGGGTGTTCCCCAGCCTACTCGCTATGTTTGAACCAATGCACAGAGCCCTGACCTCCCCACCGCATAACCTGACATGTAAAATAGTGCATACAGTCCATGACTAAATTAGGAGGACTTGCCATGCAGAAGTCAGTCTTACCTTTAGTGCCTAGCTTCTTCTTCCACCAAGTCATCACTTTCAATTTGAACAGTGGCCAAATAGGGGAAATAAATCTCCTAGGTATTCTTCTAATTGACATACTTAGTGTGGGTTTACCCTTATTTATGCAGTATTTATCTGCTTATCTTGCTGCACATTTTGGACAATTCTGAAATGATGTCATATTCTAGTGTCTTTCCAGTCACTGGCTCTTGCGCTAATCTAATCTTATTCTCATCTAACATTCTTCAGATTCTAAATTTTTAATTATACAACAGTTAGGTCCACTGAGTAATCTAATTGGACGAGAGGCATTCCACCATGTTGTGGTATAGAGCATAACAGCACTGGGATGTTTAATTATATGAATCGCTCCTCATGTGTCATCACAGGTGTTCTAACAATTGTTAATTACGCTATCAGTTAGCATGGATAATAGTAGGTTGGTACCCATCCTGCGACTGACAGTTAGTTTAATTAACAATAGTTGGAACTGAACCGTCTGTGATGTTTTATCTAAGCCTAAGGTAAGCGTCAAATCTAATCAAATCTAAGGTTCTACCATAAGGCTGATTCCCAAATTCCTTTCTGAACTCCTGATCATATCTACTTGGAATGAGGTACATGGAATCGTACACCCTACATTAGACACTAGCCTTCAATATAATACTATTTAGGTTTCAACACCAGAAACCTAGAAGTTAGCTGCTATTTTGAGGTGGAATAAGTGGAAATATAACGTAGATTTGCTTTTCGGCCTGTGTAGTACTAGTAAGAATTTCAAACTACTTTCACCGTCGGTTAATTACTCCGTCGGTTGCCAGCAATACACAACAATAGTTCCACCAGACGTGAAAGGATATGTGTCAATGATTAAACAGGATAATAAAGGTAATTTGTAGAACCGTTGTATAAAAGCCATAATATAATTGGAACTCAGGCTTCGCATATAGGCTCAGTTGGTAGTCTTACAGTACATAGACTAATAAATTCTCACTTCCGCACTAATACAGTATTGCTCTGTAGCAATCATTCAGTATCAATTATTGTATGTTGATATATCTGATAGGCCCTTTGCATTTTGTCTTGAGAATTGTAATTCCCTTTTTTATAGCATCTGTTTAATCCATTACATTTACTTGTTATGAAGGTAACACTATGCCTGTATTATATACTTATAGGAGAAATAGGAATACTGTTGGTGCATTAGCAAGGTACCGCAATAAAGAGGTTCATTCTTCACTGTATATCCAATTTTCATCTGTGACAAATGAAAAGGGAACCAGAAACCACAGAGTCTTCAAAGGGAGATAGGTGGCTTTGTGGAAAAGCAACAATAGAGGAGAATAAAGAACAAAGAAAATGTAAAGAGAGATGGATGAGCATTAAATAAGGCCATATTTTCACTGTTGGATATTGGCTAAAGATAAGCATGCTTCCTGTCAGCCTGTTTGTTATCGCTTTGGCAAAAGACAGATATTCTAATCCAGTTGCGTATTTCATTAACAACAGATTGAGCAAGCTATCTACCAAAACATTTTTTTTCCTTTTACCTTATCATGCATTTTTGTATATTTTGTTATTTCTTTTCCTTCTCAGAAATTGATCATAATATTCATAAAATGTCTTTTTGGTATGGTGTTGGATTTCTTAAGCAACTTTGTGATTAGGAAATGAATAGAACATAATCAAATAAAACAAATAACATATAGAAAAGAAAAAATGCCTAAATAGAGTAAAATATGAATATACAGTGCCACACATAAGTAATCGCAGAAATATTCAAGTTTTGAGACAGATTCACAGTCATATTAAAGATCTTTGACTGGGCTTTTGTAACATGTTCAAGTTCATTGTTTTTGGGCCACTCCTGTGTAGCACCTGCCATATGTTTCGGCTTGTCTGCCTGGTGAAAAATGAACCTTCATGCAGTCTCAAGTTCCTTTAGACTGAAATACGTTTAAGTCTAGGATTACCCATCCATTAAGGATAACAAATCCACACAACATCATGCTACCGCCACCATGCTTCTACCTAATCTTCAGTCTTGGTCTCATCAGAAAAAAAGTGCACCTTTTTTAGCTACATATTTGCTGAGATTTAAAAACGTGATTTGATATGGCTTTCCTAAATTCAGGATTATGGAGTGTCTGCTAATATTTACAGATTCCAGATTAATTTAGAGACTTCACAGCAATGCAAATGTATTCACAAACTCTACTGATTATTTGCCTCGCTTCAATGTTATGAGCTATTTTGTAAAAGTTAATGATATGTGAGGGGCGTTCAAGTCAAACCGGGACTTGATATGAAATATATGCAATTTCTTGTTAATGAAGGCATAAAAATGATTGAAATTTACAGAAGCAGTATCACAGTACAGTGGCATAAAACATTTGAATAGTGTAAAACCTTTAAAGAAGGCGAGAATGTCAGAGAATGACGATCTCAACCGAGGTGGCACGGAGGTCAATCACGGACACCACTTGCACGTTACAGGAACTTGGGGTTATCTCCAGTATAGTCCTGACCTCACTCCAAGCGTGGGATAAGTGCATTACTGTAGCAGGGGATTATATAGAGAAATAAACAGAGTTTTTACTCTCATAACTGTGTTCTGTTATTATGCACAATCAAAAGTCTCGCTTTGACTTGAACACTTGCTTGTATTAGAATATTAATAAATTCCAAATAAAGTCCATTTCAGGGACTTCCACTAGAAAATGTGGAAAACTTTAAGAAGGTGAATACTTATGCAAGACTCTATAAACACAGGGGATAAATATTGGCATACACAATGCACAACATGTATCACCTATACAACATCAAAAGAAATGAATAATATAAATAGAATAGAAAAAAAATAGGGCTGGGCATGTAAACGTAGTCTCACAATGATTATATAATGCATAGTTGTTCATCATTAGGTATGCCTGGTATGTTGCATGAGTAAATTACGTCCTTTGCAAAGTTTAGTGCAACTCGATTTTGATTTAGTGGAATAATTCAGCTTTTAGGACTTTTTAATCACCGCTTTACAAACAAAGAGTAACATTTCTCTTCTTCTTTAATGATGAATTTAATGTGAACAGAACTTGAAAAACTACATTACATTACAGACATTTATAACAAAATTATGAGGCTCAGGAGTTTATAACATAATTATGCAACTAATTAGTGTAATAGTAAATTAATTAGTAAACATATAACTTTACCATGGATTATAAATGAACATACATTTTCAGTTCATTTATAAACACATGATCAATGAACATGTGACAGTGTTAGGGGTTTGAATCCTGCCTAAGCCTTGCACATTGGCATTTGCATGCAATCCAGGGTTATAACACTGTCTTGTGCATTGAGTTCCCCAGCACAGGATATATACAGGATAGACAACAGATGGATGAATGAACATACTGTCTAAATTATTTATATGTTGCATGTAAGACAGAACAAGAACAGTAATGTATAATACAGAACACGACAATAGGCCACTTAATAATGCAGGACAGTGTGAGGCAAGGACACTTATAAGGAAGGAAGGAGACAATCAATGTCAGTAATGAGGGACTGGTGTCTAAAACTGACCTGTTCCTGTCTCTAATGGCTGGCGTACTGTTTTTGTTGACTGTTATGTAAAAAGGTTAAATCAGTGCAGAGAGGGTAGATAGGGGTTAGGGTTAGTAATTTCATCTTTTTGGCTATTGTTGGAGTTTGTCGAGTACAGATGGTTGGTGCATGTGCTGTATTGTAGTAGTATTGCAGTGAAACACATTTAAAATGTGAACTGGTTGACATTTTTATATTTTCACATTTTCATACAACTGCATGTTGTACATTCTGTGCCTCCTTTCCTTACTTACACATTTATATTTTAATTCTATTTAATTTTGTAAATT
The DNA here is from genome assembly GCA_030068275.1 of Clarias platycephalus. Lineage (NCBI taxonomy): Eukaryota > Metazoa > Chordata > Actinopteri > Siluriformes > Clariidae > Clarias > Clarias platycephalus. The sequence goes on along the minus strand of JAQQZT010000011.1, from coordinate 17,402,949 downwards.
TATGAATTTCCAGCCTAAATTTTTATTGTAAATGTATTATATAATGCAATATTTTCGTTGTAGTGAAATCCTTATATTCTACGTCACGGACAGCCGAATATGAATTTTACTGCATATCAAATAAAATTTGAATTGATTTTGAATTTGATGAGATATTCAGATATCAGTGTGAAAATGTCCGTTAACAGCGAACTGTAAAGGATACCAATGTCAGTTACCAATGAGAATAAAGCAAACTTGATTAAAAAGTAACTTAGTGTGTATTATTTAAAGCATACGCTCTACATGTTCGCCCTGATGCTCGACGTATTTTCTCAAGTGCTGCATCCTGTTTTTGCAACCCATGAGCACCGATCAGGCATAACACATTAAACCTAAAACATTAAGCCTAATATTGTCCGTCTGTTTATTTCCAAAGGGAAGTTAAAGAACAGGCTGCATGGATGAAGCCGATGTTTATCCTGCTCTATGAAGCAAAAATAAATAAATAAATAAAAAATTCAGCTGGTTCACTGAAACAAGGCATGTGTTAAAATATTATAGGTTATGCACGGTTAGAAGGGTCAAAGGTCAATACTAACGTGTCTGGTACTGTACCATTCTATTAACATAACTGCCTAGAGCGTTGAGAAATTTTGTTTTTCTGACCTTGAATTATATCTGCCCAACCATCACTGCTCCCACTCTACTCCACTCTCTCTCTCTCTCGATCTTTCTCCCTGTATATGCTTCATCAGGTCAACATTCCAGTAACAAGTCAGGCTGGTTTTTGGCCTTTTAAAGACTTTCTCAGTCACAAGTATGGAAAGGGTGTGTGTGAGAGACTGACAAAGAGGGTTTAAAAGGGCACACTCTTTCAAGCTTCCCAGCATCCAACACTTGTTTTCTAAATGCATACTTTTTTTTTTTTTCCATTCAAACTCTGCTGTAGCACATGACGCATTAATACTGCTACAAAGCGGTATTTAAGATGATTTCTTAAATCATGGTTTTAAGAGCCATGGACAGATGCTTCAGTCGAATTTGAATCGTTATGATTATGAGATTTTGTTTAAATAACCACAACTTATTTTGATCATTACTACGAAAATTTGACTAAATAACACATGATATAATTGAATATGTGTATGTGAACATGCAATGCTGAAAATGAAAGTAAAAATACTGCAAGTTGGCCCAGAAATACATTGACAACATTTATCACCGGTGTCATGGAGCCGTTAAAGGTATTATTATTATTATTATTATTATTATTATTGTGACACTATTTAAAAAAAAAACCTGACCGTAAACCCTGTGACAGATATTCAAAAGAAAAATCTGCAGGGCAAAAGATAAACAAAATGGGCAAGACACAGCTGCAGGAATTAAAAAGCTCTGAGGTTATATGATTAAAGGAATTTCCAGGTTAGAAAAGACTTCAAGGACAATTTAAAAACAAATCTGTGAATTTTTTTTTGATACGAAAGTCATCATGACTTATTATCTTGTCATATGCATACTATATGCGGCATGGTGGCATAGTTATAAATACTGTAGCCTCGCATATCCAGGGTCGAGGGTCCGATTGCCGACTCGGGTCTGTATACGCGTAGAGTTTGCATGTTTCTCTCAGTGCGTAGTGGGCTTCCTCAGTGTCCTTCTTTATTTCACTCCATATATATGTAAATAAGTGAATGCTGAGCCACGCCCCTTCAGAGAACAGCAGAGCTCAGCGACAGGCTGAGGGAGGGGATCTTTTTTTATGAAGTCACAATATGGAAAAATCCAAAATGAAAAAGAAAAAGACACGTTTTTGTACATATTTGTACAAGTCCACTGGAAGCCCATCTGAACTATAACAGTGAGGGGATTTGACCATTCAGCTTCAAGATCATCAGTGAGTTCTAGCCCTGGGCCCTGGTGTCAAGTGAGAAGGACTGGTGCACTGTCAACATTTCAATTCCGTTTCTTTAGTTCCAGTGAAGGGAAATCTTATACAACTACTGTATATGCCTCAACCTTTGTGGCAACCTGGTCCATAAATATATATGAAGGTCAGGTGTCCACAAACTTTTGACCAGAGTTTATGACATGAACTAACCGGGGAATGGAAGTAGATCGCTGTCGAGACGCGATGTCATTAGTGCAGTCTGTTTCCTCTGAAATCTGTGTGTCCATAGCGCCAATTCCATCCTCTGACTTGCACACCCGTAGCTGATGAAGTGGGAAGGCACGAAGAGTATTGCTCTTGACATTATTCCTGAAATAATATAATATGAGCAATAATATTAGGCATAAATACACAAGCTTGCCCAAGAATTGAAGACAAAAAACAATATGAACGCTGGCCAGGAGAGGAGGGGGGAGGGGGGAGCAATCGTTCCTGGGCACGGTACAAATCAATACAAACAACCCGAAGGCAACAGTGGGCACAGGCTAAAGATGATAACCATGACTTGATAACCATTCCATAATCGATCATCGGTTTAAGTAAACCAGTCGATGATCCATTACCAATTGGTTTAACCACACAGCACGATGCATCTTTGATTTTTTTTTTTTACCAAATCTGTCAATTAAAAACAAATCACATTTGAGGTGCATATTAATACATGCATACACCTCTGCACATCGATTGTGAAGTTTGTCACCCGGAACGTGAGGACGATGCAAATAATCAGAGCCAAATTCCACAGCCCTCATTCTGCGTAAAAATGTCCAGAGACTCACATGAGGCTTCTGCAGTCCCACCGAGCTAAATTGTGCTGAGATCTTTCAAAATTGCAGTTCATTTAGTTTAAATTTCACGCTTTTCTTTCCAGTTCCTGGTTAGCTGTACACAACCATGTTGTGAGCACGATCAGTTATCGGCATCATATACGCGCAGAAAAAACATGCAACATGATGTTAAAATTGCTTGCCATTTTTCATAATCGATCTCTTGAAATACACAGGAAATCAACCGATCCTCAACTATAATTGACAATCAACAACGCAGGCTCAATCAAAAACCTGATCTTTTTTTAATATTCAACTGCCAAGTTTTGATGAGTCTTACATCCCTTTTTAAACACACTCTCCACTTGACCAGTTTTTAATATGTTTAATTTTTCAGCACCTACAGTACACTTTACAGTTGCTGTACAACAATCAAATAACACAACAGACTTTAGTAATAATAATAAACCTACTTTACATAGAGATTGTTGAGTGAGTTACTGTTTGACAGGAAAGATAGAAAGAGTTGTGAATGTTATTTACCGGAGCGCTGATTAGGATTTCACTTGTGTGCTTTTCGTTCTTAGGTTGAGAGCCGAGTGCAGCAGCCAAAACACAGAATCCTGCAGGTTTGTCCATTACAAAAAAAAATCCTCTTTGCTGCAGGTTTTATTCAGGAGATTTGTGTATGTGTGTGTGTGTGTGTGTGTGTGTGTGTGTGTGTGTGTGTGTGTGTGTGTGTGTGTGAGAGAGAGAGATCACCAGATTGTGCTTTTCGGCTGTGAACTGTATGACCTTTAAAATCAAGGATGAGGAATGTGTTAAGTGTGATTATTGTTAACTTATAATATGTATGATGGTTAATAAAAAGATGTGGACGGTTCTTCCATCAAGGAAACTGCAACATGTTTACCTGCTCTGAGGACATAGCTTTCAAGAGTTTGTAGAGATAACTCTGAGATAGGATTCAGTTTTACGACTTTCTCACAGCACTTTGGACCTAACAACCAACTTTAAGAAGTGGTGACAAGGTGCTGCGTGGAACAGTGTGTGTGTGTATCATGTCAATAACGCTAAACAAACTTCAAATGAAATGCACAGTTCCCAGACTAATAGACATCAATCAAATATCAAATTTATTATAATTGAATAGGCCATTACAGATGTCGCTTACTGAAGTTGATTGATCAAACGGTGTTGATTAATTTGCTGTCGAAGCAAACGACATGCAGTAGTTCATCATATTTTAGTGTTTCTATGGCAACAGCTCATACACAGGAACATGTGTGGAGTCTTTAATGTCACCATCAGTAAGGTTCCCATTAAGGAAACGTCCTCCTGAGACAGGGCTTGTCTTGCGTTTGTGGCTTTCTGATCAAATCAGAACATGGTTTAATCTGTTGTATTAATGTAAGAAGACAAAGACAAGAAGCTAACAAGGCTTATGATATCAAATACAACTACGCATGATTCCACATCACATGAAAATGCCATAGATTCTTTAACTAATCACTAATTACACCTGACCGCATGAGTAAGTGTGTTTTCAATAGTACTCATGTTAAACTGTAGCTGCTGCTTCCTGGATTTGTTCTGCTAATTATTTTATCAGCCTTGGGGGGAATTTTTTTTCTGGAAATGATTACTCTCTCTCTCTCTCTCTCTCTCTCTCTCTCAAGATCCAATGGCCAGCTCAAAGTCCACTTCTCTAACTCCAAGAAAACACTGTCTGACATTTTCCGACAGATTGCTAAGCTGTGATTGTTCTGATCGTCAGTCTGAGACGCTGAATCGTGGCGTTCACACAAGCCGTGTCAGAAAGCTGAGTTCAGTTGCCTGATTTGCAAGCGAGTGATTACAGTACATATCCAACTTCAACAGATGCTCTTTTACAGGTTTACTGCCTTCTTATCTGCACATAGCAAAAGACATATTGTGTCGCATATACACTCAGTACTGAACCTGTATCCGGTATGGATATTCTGCCAGATCCTTTATACATGACACACCACACATTACAGTGCAGAGAGAGAGAGAGAGAGAGAGAGAGAGAGAGAATTAGTGGTGACAAGACCAGACTGGTACCTCCTTGGACAAATACTGTCTTAACCTGCCAAATGCTAGCCAAAGCTATAGCCAAGAACCAGTTCAGCGTTCTATTAACCTCAGTGAGAAGCAAGGGTGAATATTTGTCTGTGTACTTTGGAAGCAGTTTAACCCAGAAAGTCATCTGACAGTATGAAGGTAACCTACCTATATTCTAAATGTCGCTAAGTGCATATCCTGTGCAGATTTAGACTAAAGCAATGTCAAACTCATGTCATACTTTATTTTTCTGAATTTTTTTTTACCTGCCAATACTGACTGAACAATCAGTCAATTGTATGTAATATAAAAATTTAACTATTAAATAACTTAAACATTTGACAAAACTGCAAAAGGTTTCCAGACTTTATAAAGGTTAACGATCAGCGCTTTTTTTTTGGACAAATAAAATCCAACTACAATAAAAATTCAACAGGAAGAGTGAAGGCTTTATCACATGCTTCCTCTGGAACACATGACAGCAGTACAGGACAATCGCATCGTGTTAAACTGCTGCACATACACTGTTGGAGGGCAGGAATAAAACTCAGAGATCAAAGTCGTGGATCTTTGGATGACATCTTTGGATCTTTGGATGTCATGGTGATTGCTTTTTCTTAGGACCGCTTGAGAGGTTGTGCACGATCGCTATGGAATCAGTTATATCTGAGGCTGATCAAGGTTAAAAATCAGTTCATTCTTACCAACTTCCAAAAAAAGAAATAAATTAAAATGTCTCAGATACTTCTCAGAGAATTGTTTAATGATACATACAGTATGCCGGGAACATCCCACAATAACTACAGTTTTGGAGTGGCTCTGACCCAGTCGTCCCGCCATCACAATTTTGCTCTTGTGACAGCAGTTACACTTACCTCGTTACACTCATTACAATGGCATCTGGAAGTGGGTGTGATATACTGTATATTAGGAAGCAAAGTAAATTGGGATGTCTAGATGACTGGGTCAGAGAAGCTCCATAACAGCGCCTTTTGTGGGATGTTCAGAGTCTAGCAAAAGTGGTCCAAGGAGGGAATACCAGTCAACAAGCGACAGGGTCCTGAGCGGCCACGGCTCATTGATCCACATGCAGAGCGAAGGTTGACTTGTGTAGTCCTATCCAATAAAAGAGCTACTGAGCTACTTTCTGATAGAAAGGTTTCTGAATGCACGGTGCATCACTGTTTAGGTGGCAAAAGGGGGACCTTCTCACTATTAGGTGCGTGGTCATAATGCTATGGCTAATTGTTGTAAAACAGATAAATGTATACTCTAAATGGCCAGAAGTATGTGGACCCCAGACCATCTTGCCCCATGTGGGTCTTCCTCTGATCGTTAGCACAGATTACTGCATATAGAATGTCTTTGTATGCTGTAGAATTTCAGCCTGTGCATAAGGTGAAGTCCATGAAGACAAACCTCAACCTCACTGAACACTTTATATTACTAAATGCCAGCAAATTCCGACGGGATCATGGGCACCCAAGACTCAACTAAAGGCCAGCCTGTCAAGTCCGATCCTACAGAAAAGCCAATGCAGCAATTCTGCATGCCGAGTGCAGGCCACAAAAGAAAGGCACCAGAACACCCAGTGCACCACAACCCCTATACATGGGGCCCAGTAGGCAAAGAGCCCGAGTGACCTCCAAACTTCCCCGAATCTCAGTCTGATCACGCACCCATGGGAGGCCCAAGACAAACAAGTCTGATCAACAGAGGCCTCACTGCACAAACTACAGCACCTAAAGGATCTGCTGCCAGCGTCCTGGTGCCAAACACCATAGCACACCCCAGAGTCCCTGCAGAGCCACACCCTGAAAACCATTTTTTTTTAAATGTTAATGGTTTTAACTGGTGTATACTGTTAAAATATGTCATGGGAGCAATACTTACCTGTCATTGTTTTTTTTGTGTCATGTTAAAGTTTAAGTAAATGTTTTACTGAAGATCAGCATTTCTGAACGTGATTATTGATATATTTAATGTGAAAAGTATATTTTGTAGTCATATATTGGTAGTAAACCCTGTGCGTGTGTCTGTGTCTGTCTGTGTGTGTGTATAGAGAGCACTGTGCAGATTTATGCTGTAGTGAGACCCTTACACCGTCACCTTGCCATCAAGCCGATACAGACAGATGCAGCAAAGGAGTTCAGATACGCATCAAACACAGGTCTGTGTGTGTTTATTCACACTGTTCACTGCCACTATGGCTTAGTAGCATTAAAGCTAATACTCTAATCCAGGTGTATTTGCTATGCATTATTTCAAAATGAAAGAACATAGAGTTTTGTTACCTGTTCTAACAGTTCAAATGGATTATTGGAATTTGTCATATTCTTAACTCAGAGTGTTTCCACACTTCTTCTGGGAAAGAATAAACCGTTAGTTACATCACGGTAATTAGGTAGGTTGATTTGTTTTAGTGTGTCTACATCGGTGTGGGTGGGAAGGTCATTTTAAGGCTCATCTGTTTACACGGATCAACCTTAATGTCAGCGTTTCTTCCTTTAAAATGAAAGGAAATTAGAAATGACGCATTTTTGGAGAAGGATATTTATATCCCCTCAATGAAAAATCTTCTTTTCTTGCATACTTTCTTTTCCCTTTTTGGTACCACGCACACATGCTGTAAATATAGCTGTGGCTCTTCCCTAAATATCTTTTGTCCTAATAAGGTACCGCTCCGAAGGTCACATGTTGCAAATTCTTCAGCAGCTGGATTCCACAGCACCCCTACCCATGGAATTCAGGACGGGGGCATCACTATGGCAATGAGCTCAGAAGGTTCTAGAATTCTGAAGGTTCTGCTGTTTCTGAAGCATCATCACATTCGATTTTCTAAAGCCCATTTTTCCGAAGATTATCCTTTAGGGAATTGTTTGAAGTTCACAAAGACGCTACATTCCTGGAATGCTTTTATAAAACAATCACCCAAATATCACCCCTACACAGATATGTGCCCTTGTTGTGCGTGTGTTTTTGTGTAATTGTGTGTGTGGGTGTGTATTTTGTTTGTGTGTGTGTCTATAAGTGTGCAGTCCCTTGCAAAGATGCCTCAAGAAGCTTAAAGAAGATGTAGTTCAGTGTGTATATATATATATATATATATATATATATATATATATATAGTGGCCTATATACCACTACATGCCTACAGTCCTCTGAAAAAAAATATATCGAGTTTGAGAATCAGCAGTCACCACCTGACACAATATTATCATGATACCTAGGTGCTGATTTCATTAATATTGTTATTCTGAGTATTATGATTTTATAAATAGTCCAATTCAATAATATATGTTTTCCCCATTTTGGTACAATTTTGGGACCTTGAACCTAAAAGATAAAAAAAAATTCAAAAGTTGTTATAACTCGAAAAAAGATTATACTTTAGCTTTGTTCACCAGCTTCACAACTGAATTGAACATTAAAGCATTCTCACTTAAAAAAAAAAACAAGCGCAGCATTTAAACAATACAAAATTACTTATAATGCAATAATCTAACATTTTACTTAAAATTTTATTCAATTAAAAGCAAAATTTTTACTAGGTATCTCTGTCAACCAGCATAATATTTTTTTTAATAAACTTAGCAAATAATTTAAACACACAGGATGCTATTGTGGCGGCACGGTGGTGTAGTGGTTAGCACTGTCGCCTTGCACCTCCAGGGTCCGGGTTCGATTCCCGGCCAGGCT
>JAQQZT010000011.1:17333791-17355871 GCA_030068275.1 Clarias platycephalus | reverse complement strand
GTGTGAAGCTGCTTTGAGGCAATGACAATTGCTAAAAGCGCTATACAAATAAAATTGAATTGAATTGAATTGAATCAGCAGTTTGTATCAGTATGCCTGGTACCAACAAACCATGGTCAAAAAAATCACTGAGCTCTCTCTCTCTCTCACACACACATACACACACACACACAGGGTTCCATTCATTTTTTATCTTTTATTGTTAGTTTTGGAATCATTATGGGCCTGAAATAAAATTATGTCAGACTTCATTAGTAGTAAAATTAAAAACAAATTAAATATGTCTGTGTATCCATACACTGGTGGCCAAAAATATTAAGATAACAGATGTTGTGTATTATAGTTCTTCTTGTGCACAAACAGGTGATGTTACTGATTAGTTCTGGCTAAAGAGTTGTGCTAATTAAAATCAGTTGGTTCAGTTAATGGATGGAACAAATATGTGGCAGGACTTTTACTTTCTGAAGCCGGGGTGTCCACCTCTTCATCAAAATGACTAAAACTAGGGAATTGCAAACTTTTGAAGAATAAAGGACTTAGTACCAAATATTGATTGTTGTATTGCAAGTTTATTACATAAAACAACAAATTATTTTTATTAGCTTGTCATTATTTAAAAAAAATGTCATTTTGTCTCGATACTTTCAGCAATCAGTGTATATTCATGCAAAAGTCTGCATTCATGAGCCACGCCTCATTTCTTCATATTCTTCAGACTTTCTTGTATTTTTTATGTAATCTTTAGTTCTCCAGGCTTCCTGAAGAATTTTTTTGGCTCCCATTTTCAGTCCAGTCTCTGTACCTGACCAGTTTCAGTGGAATGTTTTCTTTTCTGTTCTGTTAAATCACACAGTGACCTATGAATTATTCAAGCATAAAAATATCTAACTTAATTCATGAACCAGTGAGAAACATAATGACAGATGATCAGGCAGGTGATTAGGTTACTGGTGATGCTGAATACCGAGTGTTTGGAACAGACGAGAGAGGAAAAAAGGTTGATGCTAAAATTGTTACATACTGTAAACAACCAATTCTTTTTTATTGTATCTGTAGGCGCTTTGCAGCCTGTCACAGGAAATCATTTGTTTGGATATATTTATATAATTTTTTTATATTCATGTGGAAATATCTGTACATGACTTGAACTAATTATTGAGTGTAGCACGTGTTGTTATGCTTCCCGTTATATTTTACTTTATAGGTGGGAAATTATCAGGTAGGTAGAATGACCTCTGGAGGTATTTAGTATTGTTCACGTTTCTTTTGGCTTCGTTTTTTTGTTAAATAAATAATAGCATGGTGAAAATGTTATATGTTGGTGTTTGTCTGAGGGTGTATTTGCCTAATATTAAGACCAACTATTATCAAATTATTATTATTTTTTTTAAAATACACAAGAGGGAGTGATAACTTGTATATATGTAGAATATAAAGAATTTTGTTCAAGTGTTATATCTCATTGATTCATCTATATTTTGTAATTGCTTCATGATCAATTCCAGGACAATAGGTGCAAAGCAGGAATAAACAAAAATAGCTGTATGGGATGGCAGGACACTGCAGGACACCACACCCATACTCACATTTATTTCTACCTGGAGCAATTTATCTGCATGTTTTTGGAAGGTGGGTGGAAAACCACCTCGACTTGGGGAGACCACGCAAAAGTCAGCAAACAATATAACTGATGTATAAAATCACACTGTAAAGGATCAAAATCTGAGCTCAGCTTAAGAATATGAGAATGTGTTTACTAGAACAATGTCAAACCAGTTAATCCACTTAACAGGTGGACCGAAGCCTATAAAGTACAAAATCACGCACACACACACACAAAGGAACACACCAGCCTGTTAAGTGCAGTAGACGGTTTCCATTTATTTCAACCTTTTTGGCGATGTTTCAGCAGTGCGGGCGCCCCTCCTCCCTCCAGAGAAGAACAGAGCCAGAGAAGACAGATTATGACAGAAAAAGGAATGATAATAGTCTAAAACTTTTTTTGTGCCATTTCAACAGGTTTTGTATTTTTTTTCCAACCGTTTTTTTTGTTTTGTTAAAATGATCCTACAGGTACATCATCTTTTCAAACACTACAGTCTCTTGTGCCATGTGTTATTAGGATGGTGTGTGCACATGAATTCTTCGTTAATGCTCTTTTAAGAGAAGTGATAGGGATATTATCACTGTTCAATCACACATACACCTAAATGGCTAAGACATGGAGAAAAGAAAGGCTAAACAGCCAGGACAGAACCACAGAATAGAAAAGAATAGGGGAGAGAGTGAGAGAGAACATGGTTATATATTCTTAAATTAATTTTCTTAATATATTTTAGTTCTAATTATTTAAAACATGGTATTATAAAATCATAGCTTTAATCAAATTTAGCTAATTTAACATTCAGGAGTGTCATGCACTCAGACGAGAAGAAAAAAAAAAAAAAAAAAAGCACATGCGATGAACTCAGCAGTCAGACAGAGTGCAGACGAGAAAACAGTTAAATAAAAAAATAATATTCACAGATATAAGTGAGACGTATGACATTGATATACAGATACAGACATTTTAGTATGCATGAGTGGGATGGGGAGTAGTACCTCCTACATTTCCATGAAGTTTCCTTTTTTTCACATTTTCAGCATGATCTTGTGATTAGAACTGACAGACAGGTGGTTATGGAATAGCTGCAGCATGTGTGTATGTGTTAGCTCTGTTCTGCTCTAGAGGACTGAGGGAAGCTGTCGTTACTGCGGTCTGGCCCCATTTCAACCCCGGGCGTGTTGCTAGGAGACGGTTACAGGCTGGAGGGCAGGGCATGGCGGAGAACCACCCTCTATGGACTGGTACCCTGAATTAGCCCCACCCCCTCCTCCTAGTTCCTCCTCGTTGTAAAGACGCTTGATGCCATCAAAGTATTCGTCCACATCCATCTTCTCCACCTTGCGCTTGGTCGAGGGCTTCCTGCGCAGTGGCAGAGTGGGGAGGACAGGGTGAAAGGTCACGCCAGGGTCGTGTGGGGTCTGCAGGGGGTGGCAGACGTACACAGTGTTGGGAGGCAGGGATGCCGTGTGTATGGAGAGACAACGTGCCACTAGCTCTCTGCAGCCGATCAGCTTGGAGCTGTCAATCTGAGAGGAAACGGAAGAATAAAATGGACGTTGATCAGTAAGAGTGTAAGAGCCATGCTCATCATACACTTGCATGCATTATTGATTCATTCCAAACTTAAAAAAATAAATAAAAAAAAAGCACTGTAAAGTGGTCATGGACAGGACATGACAAAAACTGGTAGATGTTTGATCATTATCCATGCGATTAAATGCGATTACCATGAAATGATAAATTACAATGACAGGGCAGAAACAATGGAATGTTTTTTTCTTTTTTGCAAATCGACAAAACTTTAAACATAAAAATAAAAGTGCTTCCTCTTTTTACTTCTCCTGTTTCTACTTACTGGCTTATTCAGTACATGTTATAGTACATTTAGTACAAGTGCATGTATATTTTTGTTACCTGAACTTTGCGCAGCAGGTCGGCAGCAAGAGCGAGCCAATCAGGACAGAGATTTTCCAGCTGCAGCGTGACGAGTGCGAGGGCCAGCATGGAGCCACGCTCCTGCAGCACTGCATTATGGGAAAGGCAGTGCAGCAGCTCCTGAGTGAGCAGGGCAAGGTGCTGTGATCGGTTCAGTCCCAGTAACACGCCTGAACTCACAGCCTTGCAGCTGAACACCATTGCGTGGAACTAAAGAGATACGGAATAAGAAAAACGGAATTATCAGGTCATTCAGTGGGAGACATGATCACGTGTAGGTACATTTAACCAACATGCATCAATGTCGCATGCCGATTCTGGCTTTTTGGGAATGGAAGCAAAACTGGAGGATAAATTGGAAATGGTGTTTATGGTGGTGAAGGGCAAATGGATAAAACTAATTCAAGTTTAATGTATGCTTGGCTTGCTCTTATACAATTTAACGTTTATTTTTCAAATGCTAGGCTAGGCTAACTTTAACCCAGTATTAGTGACAGCTGTGACAGATGTCTTCATTCACCTTGTAATTTATGTCACATGTTCTTTTGTCCATCTGGTGTTCTGTAGGTTCTGGTGTGATAACATCAAAACTATATCTGTAATATTTAACATTAATATTGATGTCTGCCCTGGTGTAGTGATTTTTGTGGTGGTGTTCACTGTATCTCAGTACAACTTAAAGCAATTGGATATTTTGACCTTCATATCTTTGATAGCCAGGTGGCATCTGGGGACTCTTTGGAAACCCCCCACACCACCATCTATATCCCTCATTCTTTTCTTCCTTTTTATTACCCATTTCCTTTTTTATTATTTGTTTCTTTTTATTGTTTGTTTAATTTAGTTGGTTAATTCATTTTAAATCAATTTACTTCTGTATATATTATATTTATGGTTTTATATAGAAAAGTTATAGTATGAAAACATAGTATGTTTATTAGATTTGTCAAGTTTTGTTTTGGTAGTAGAGTTGGGTAGTTTACATAGACTGTTCAATTATAAATGCTTTTTCTTAATAAAAAAAAAATTATAAAAAAAAATGCAGTACCATCCTCCACCACCAGGTTGCTCCCTGAACCAAAACATTAGCTCTCTTCTTCCCCCCAGTGGCCATATGATTAGAGTTTTAGCAAACAAACAAACTTACATTTTCAGGCAAGGATTTCATAAAGAGTCAAAGAAAATAATTGTTTAAAATTATGTATTAATATCTAATTATTGTTCCTGTGTAAACTGCACTGCTTCCCTAATAACAAGCTCTACATTACCATAAAATCAAGACCCTCCTTTAACTTATAACAAGAAGGCCAGGAGACTGGGCAGAGCCTAAACACATTGAAGAAGAACTAAAGATCAGTCTGATGCAGGCCGAGGAAGCATACAGAAAAAATGTGGAGAAGTTGTTGCAGGAAAATAACATGAGGGAGGTCTGAAATGGTATAGAAACCATAAGATGGCAATGTAATAAATGGGGATATGGAGTGGGCTAATGAGTCAAGTCAAAGGTTGACTGCCTTGACTCACACTGCTACTACTGCCTGTTCACTTCTCACTTCCCCTACTCCTCAACTCAATCTCAAATCCCCCATCATGCACCAAGAGCCCCTGGTCAAAGGGGAACTGAGGAAGCTCCACCCCAGCAAGACAGCTGGCCCTGGCAGCTGAGGGTCTGTGCAAAAATGCTGAGAGATTTTAAAAGTACTAAGCGAGTCCCTTCAGCATGTTTTCAACCCGAGTTTGCAACTAGGGAGGGTCCCTGACCTCTGGAAAATATATAATGCCTCAACTCAAAAAGAGCTACAAAGAGCTTAATGATTTAAAGCCAGGGGCACTGACTTCTCACATCATTTAGACCTTGGAGTGACTGATTCACAGTTTATCATGCACTGGAACCCCTGCAGTTTGTCTACCAGGAGAAGGTTGGTTCATCTCATTTGATGGAATGAAATTTAGTGACCTGGATTACAGACTACATAAGGAGACCACAGTACATCAGGATGTGAGATGAAACCTCGGAAATCATGGTAAGCGGCACAGGAGCACCTCAGCGGACTTTAATTTCCCTCTTCCTGGTCACTCTTTACAGTTATGACTTCAAGTACAGCTTGAAGTCATTTTATATGCAGAAGTCCATTGCCGCTGTGCTGTGTTTCAAAAATGTCCAAAGAAGCCTGAATAAAGGAGCCACATGCAGGAGCCTCTACAGCTGAACATCAACACCAAGGAGATGGTAACCAATTTTCTCCGGCCCGCTGTACCACAGATCTCTGCTGACGGAGTTAATGTTGAGGTGGTGAGGACATACGGATACCTGTAGGTACAGCTGAATGACAAACTGGACTGGTACTATTAACAGGTCAGAGTCAGCTGTTCTTCCTGAGGAAACTGGGCACTTTTAACATCTGCAAAAAGCTCCTGCAGATGTTTGATCAGTGTTGGCCAGTACGCTTTTCTGTGATGTACCTCAAAAGCAAAAATGCCATGGTGGTTGGCTTGAAGCTGGACTCGCTAAAGTCTGTACTGGAGAGGAGGACAGCAGAAAAAACTGCTGTCCATCATATGCAACACCACCTACCCACTATATGGAGCGTTCTTCAAGTAAGAGCATGTTTAGTGACGGACCTTTATTACAGAACTGCTCAAATGACAGACTCGGAAAAAAGTATTTGACCCAGGGCCATACAAATTTTAACCACATCTCTACAGCACTGTGGACTGGGATTTTTGGGCATGGTGGTCCTCTCTGCTACTATACTGTGTGTTATCTGTTACACTCTTCATCTCAGTCTGAATTGCAGATGTCTTTTTTGACTCTATGTCCAGTAGATTTTTAAAAAAAAACTAAATATTGATTGTTGTATAGCAATTTCATTGTCACAATACCCTTAAAATAATGATTTTTACTTTTGGACACCCACTGTTAGTACATTTTATTTCATTAAATTTTTTATTTTATTCAAATTCATTACATTTTACTTATTCTATCACATTTTTAAAATATATTGCCTTTATTATTAGTCATGCCTGTAGTCGAGCACTGTACTTTAGCAGCATGGGTCAACTCCCACATGTGTACTGTGTGTATTTTGGCTGTTTGCTCTACATGATGCAATTGTAACTAAAAGTCTGGTGTGTTACCGTCCTTTCGCTACTGGATGTTTGGAATTTCTTTTAGTATCAATAAACTACATACGTATCTTTATATTCATCTATACAAACGAATCTTGGTATTGGACTTGGTGTTTTAAATCACAGATGCCCTTTAAGTAAAACTGGGTGCTTAAATCGCTGGTGTTTTCGATTCATTTACTTACAATGTGCAGGAAATCAAGTGGAGTGGCTGCATGCAGGTCCCAGTTGAGTTTATCCAGAATGATCTTCTCCATCCTCAGCACCTCTGAAGGAGTGCATCCACAAGCACTGCTGCTGATCAGCTCTCTAAGAGCAGGGATATGCTACACACACACAAAGAGAGCAAAACTGTTATTACACTTATGCATAATGTGTAGATTTAAAAAAAAAAAAAAAAAAAAAAATCATTGAGAGAAACTAAGCCGATTACATGTACAAATATATGTTGGAACCACCTTTGTGGTGGATTTCCATTTACTTGCATATACCTTTACCTAACCTATAACTGTAACATGATTTGTTTTGTTCACTAGGTAATGCATGTTTGCTTTTGTCTGGACAGGTCACTGAAGGACACAAGAACAATAAACGTAAAACTAACCTGTAAATTATGTTCTCCAGTTTAACTGTATTACCCTGGAAAGACCTTTGACCTTTTAAAACTGATGGGAGTGCCAAGATAGTGTGTGCATATCTCGATTTTAAATGGCAACAGAATCATAACCAAATTCATAGCGCAATAATTCTTTCTGAATAAAAAATAAAACCGGAGACCATAAACCTTACTAGCAAACCTCCAACATGTTCCTGTGACACCATGATTTGTCCGGCCGCTCATCTGCCCAGATTTCTGCCGCATGTTCATGTGTCGTGTATGTTTGTGCCTTCATCTTAGTTTGGTCCTTATAATGAACATTTTTATAAAAATATCTTTGGCTTTTGACATTGGCTTTTTATTTCACTGCTTCTTTGTTTGCTGTTTGTTCATTGGTGACAAAACACACTTTATACAAATGAGTATGTCTCTCAAACTTATTGATGACATACAGCCGTGTCATCAGGGAAGCGACAACTCCATTGACGTAAAACATGTACTCTGGTCATTAAGTACATTCAGGTCGTCAGCTGACTTCATTTTATTGCCACATAACGTTGCTGCACCTAGACCTGCCCAACTGAAGTAACCCCAGATCATAACACTGCCTCCAGAGGCTTATACAGTGAGCACTATGCATGATGGGTCCATCGCTTCATGCGCTTCCATTCTTACCCTGAAGCGTCCAATGCTCTAGAACAGCATCAATCTGAACTCATCAGCCCACATGGCCTTTTTCCATTGTTCCAAAATCAAACCTTTATGCTTCCTAGCAAAGTCAAGCCTTTTTTTTTATGATGAGTCTCACTAACAATTAGTTTTCTTATGGCCCCACAGAGCGATCACAATCCCGCGAGTTCTCATCACATTGTGTGTATAAATGCTTTCGCTTTTACTAATAAACATACTGTAGTGCTGATTTCTACTGCGCATTCTTTATGATGCAACTTCACCAAGAGCAGTCTATCACAATAATTAAAGACTTTAATACATTAATCAGTGAGAAAATTTGATGTATTATTTGCTTCACTGGACTGGCGCATTCCTTCTTTTATTGACTTAGAAACATGTTTCAATTACTATTTTTCCTGTTTTATTCATGCAAAGACCAGCATTTACACCTCTGATTTTCTTTTGTGATACCCAACTCACCTCATCCTCTTCACTTGTCTTAGCTGCCAGGAAGAAGCAGGTGATAGCAATGCAGCGCAGGTACTTGGGACGAGCCTGACGGAGAGACGGGGGAGAAAGAGACATGGGAATGTTACAACTGACTGCATCTTCAACGCCAATCAACTGTGTTGTGTTACTGAAAGTCATCATTAACCTAATCCTATTTATTGCAACTCTGTTTAAGCATTTGCATAATTCGCCTTTACTCTTGAATCAGCCGAGTGTGTTACTGTACAGTGTAATCATGCGGATCAATGTTCAATCTGCTCCAGATGAGTTTCTCAGTGTTTCTCTTTTGGATTAATCATAATGTTACAAGGCATTTCATGATCTAAAGCAACATGATCATTAGGATATGTAGATGTTTTAGAACGGTGCAATGATGAAAAAGTACCACAACCAGTATCACCCTGCAGGCTTTCGTGCGCACCACCTACGTTTAACTTCCTTTATACTACACTTCCTGCTTGCTTTAGCAGAATGAAGAAATAAAGAGAAACCCTGACGCAAGTACCACAATGTAGGCCATGTTATCTTAACCCTTGATTACACGCAGCAATAGAACGCAAGAGTTAGTTTTTTTGTAAAAATGTCTAAGAACGCTTACGATATTAGCAATACTAATTATTAATATCAACTAATTATTAATAGGTAACACTAGTTTTGTCCTTTATTGACCTGAAAGCAATATTAATCTGCCAGTGTTGTTTACTCTGATAATACTGCCTTTTGCATAAAAACATACGACTACGATAGTATAAGTTATTCCACAATAATGTGTCAAAAGCAGTCTTTTTCTCTTCCAAAAAAAAAAATTTTTTTTTTTTTTTTTTTTTTAACAAAACAGCATATTAATCTGGAATGATATTTGCTGGGTCACACTAGATGCACCCTTTCTTTCAGTCCAGGGTTTTGGAAAATATTTTTTGCTTTGTTAATAAGAAATTAAAACAATCATGTGTTCAACTTAGTTAATCTACTAAGTAAATCCCAGGAATTATCAAAGCTTACACAGGTCTTTAGTTAAAAGACAAACAAATGTCTGATTCAAAGGAAATTAAAGACAGTTTAAACACCATAAAGTACTAAACTGCAACATGGGACAATCCAAGCAATTTGTAAAAGGATTATACTGAACCTGCATCATTATGTTTTTTGTTTGCAGTGCATTACTATGGGATTACAGCAAAATCCATCATCCGGGTGACTTTTCGTGAATGCTACTGCCATCAAGCAGCTCCCAAACTCACAGCTGGCAAAAGTGCAGCCTCTCCTACTCTCCCTAAACCTAAACCTTCCTCCCTTCTTACTTAGTTCTGGGTGATTAAATAATTTCTTTAGTATTAAACAAATTGTTAAAAAAAAATTTTTTTTTGCATAAACTGATGTTAAATAATATGACGTTATAACATTTTGACAATAATATTTCATAACACTTCTAGGAAGGATTCAACAAAGTATTTGAAAGAATAATGAGATGTGTATCTGATAGTTGAGTTGCCGTACAGATCGGGGCTTCCGGGCTCGATCCTGAGCTTAAGTTACTGTCTGTTTAAAGTTGCTATTTATGGCTCCACCTTATCCATGTGTAGTTCCTTCAGGTTCTCCCATTTTCACCCACCAGTGGGCGGACTGGCTGTGCTAAACTACTCTTTGGAGTGAATAAGTGTGTGTGTACTCTGAAATGTACTGGCATCTGATCCAGAGTATATCTCCCAGTGCGCCTGAGAGATGGGCTCAAAATTCACTGTACCTCTGATATGAATCTATTTAAAAGTTTTATTCTAAAGCATGTAATTATTATTATTCCCAGTAGCAAGGGAGAGTATTTAGAACTGATTGTATTAATAGCAAAACTGAAAGCCTTCTGTTGCTTTCACATTATAAATAGATCCATGCAATATAATGACAAAACATGCCTACTGGCGAACACAATAATCTGAACCAACAGGTCAACCTCCTCTAAAAATACTGTAAACATCTAAACAATAAACAGATCATTTGCAGGAATCTAAAACATCTAAGTGTTATTAGTGAGGTATGAATGAATCACTTCTAAAATACAGTGGATTATAAAGCCAACAAAGAAATTCATGAAGAAACACTCATCACCAGACTGAAATAGATAGATTTTATTATACTTTTTTAGAAATGTTCTTCACAGTGAGCGTATTATGAGGCAGAGTGTGGCAGTGATGGTTTACTCTGGGCGTTCTCTTTTACTAGTAATGTGTAATCCTTTAGTCAATTTGGAGCTTTTCAACTGTATCAGACATTCACAGAAAACTCTCTGCTGCTCTGCACTGACTTGGGTAATGCGTTACGCATGAGCTCTCCCAATAACTAATCAGGAATTGCACTTTGTTTCTTCCTGGTCAGTCTTCCCAGGGTCATGACACAATTCCTCTTTTCCCCTTCCTATTGATTGCCTTTACATTTAGAACATCTGCGTAGACACATGTATGTATAGTGGCTTGGGAATGAATGAGACAGGGATATGTGAGAGAGAGCGTGGGACAGAGTAAGGGAAAAGGACAGAAAGGAACAGAGTGAGACTCAGGGATTTATTTACACTGTGGGACAGTGAGGTAGATTAAACAAACAACATGAGACTGACGGAGACATCCTGAAACAGGTAGCGAGATGGAGTGAAGTACAATGAGACAGGAAGATACAATATTAACTTGCTTTTAAGTTGTGTTCTTCTCTATGCAATCTCGACAAAAGTGTGTCCACGGAAAAACACAGCTCGCAGGCAACAAGCTATTACAAGGAGGACTTGAGGACACCTTTGGAACTCTACTTTTATCTCCTGCTTTTTATTTCAAATTAAAAACTTCAAAAACTTTATTTTCAAATTAGGATATTGAGATCATTTTTAATGATGTGCCTTGAAACCCAAGTTCAAGATGAATAATACAGTTAACATTAAACCAAAACCAGACTCCAGCAAATGGGAACTTCAGGGTTTTAAAAAACCTCAGCTTAAAGTGAAGCCTGCTTACCTTAATGGTGGAGAGGAAGCGGTCAAGTATGGAGATGGCCAAACAGAGGGTCTCTGGATAAAGCTTCAAGCACCGGTGCACATCAACAAGCCACCGCACGGCCTCGTCACGCTGGGCAGGGGAGATATCTGTATCCTGCAGAATAGAATCATCATGCTTTGGTAGCCTGCAAGCCTCCCTAGGTTTGTAAATACAAGTGCACCAGGGGACAGTGTAGACAAACGTAATATCCATCCCAATTCTGCGCTGTGAAGATGCTAGACAGTGTGTCAGAGTCAGAGCAAATAAGAACAACCCAGACTAAGACATAGTACTAGCTCAAGAGGAAGGCAAGAACGAATGTAGAACGAGTGTGGGAAAGCATGTAATGCAGTGCCAATGTAAGTAACCTGCCGTCCATTGTCCTGTGCATTTCATATCTGATTGTACGATGTGACACACAATTTTGTTGGGTCTGTGAGATCCCAGTCCACAAATTGTAGAACCAGTCCAATCATCAGCCATTAGAGGTACACTGATCAAAGACTTAGTACTGGTTGTGGAAAAGAAATCCTGGCCCAGCACTGGATCAGATGGAAACAGTTTCTGATTTGAATTCCTGATGGACACAACTTTCCCCATCACACCTGTAAGTTTTAGCATGAGCTTGAGAGAGTTCGCCTAGTTATTGTGACGATGTCATATTGCCTTTTAAGTATATAGTGAGTTGTTCTTGTTTTCATTCATCATAAGATGGTCAACGAGAGTGAAATAAAGGTGTACAGGTCACACTGGAGTGTTAAGAACAGTGCAAGGCTGGATATACTGTATTTACAATACAAATGATCTATTAAATTTGGCTTTTGTAGTGCATGCAAAGCTAAGTCTGTACATAAGTGAGTGTTTCACTGTACCGGCTTACCTGGTTGGCTGGTTTCTTAGGCACATAGCTTCTCCACAGCTGGGCTTCCCTAGAAGCGGCCTTCTCCAGGAGAAAAGACAGCTTCTGGCCTTCCGTGGGTTCGGCAAACTTCATCGCGAACCCAGGAAAAGCCTACCTCCCCACTGGATACGGCAACCTGAAACAAACAGAACAAGCTAGTGTGAAACCCTCAACAGTTTGTGCCCAAGTCTCACCCTTACTTCAGTGGATAATGAACATTTGTACCTTTTGTACCCAAGAACTCTTTGCTGTAATCAGAAACACTGTTCTGTGCTCATCCCAGGACTCGTAGTCACAGTGTGTTCATACTTAACTTTCTTAACACATTTAGTAATATTTGTTAGTAAGGATTTAGAATCTCTCTCTCTGGTGTAATCCAGGACAGGACAAGCTGTCTTTAACGAGTCTGGTTCGTCTCAAGGTTTCTTCCTCAGATTGTATCAGAAAGATTTATCATCAGGGTTTAAATAAGATGTAATCGTATGAAGGTGTGTATGTGCATATTCCTTCTCTCAGCAGGGGTTGAGTCTGACTTTGGAACCAGTATCTCAGTACACCATGGATCAGCTTTTAGTGCCTCGGTCATTGTGTGAAATGCCTCCATGACGAGATGAGTGTTTGTATAAATCGTTCTCGGCTATACTGTTGATCCATGGACATTTCTGAACCAGAGTGTACTGAGATATCGGTTCCAAAGTCAGACAGAGCGATTATAAACTGTTACTTGGTAATGTTTGTTGGTGATGGTTTGTAACTGATGTATCTGGTGTAATCCAGAACAAGACAGGACTGTTTTTATGTGGCAGTCTGGTTCCTCTCAAGGTTTCTTCCTTCTATTAAATCAGCGAGATTTATCATCAAGGTTTATATAAAATACTGTGTGTGTGTGTGTGTGTGTGTTCTTCACTGTACAGTGTCAGCAGGCGTTGTGCTGATAGTCTTGAGTCTGAGCAGTATCTCAGTACTCTGGTTCGGATATATTTCTATGGACCACAGCGTTAAGTGCCTCAGTCATTGTCTGGAGTGCCTCCATGATGAGATGAGAGTTTGTATAAATCGTTTTCGACGACGGAAATGAGCTCAGCTGACGTCAAAAGTCTTATTATTGTTTTTGGGGCAAGGTCAAATGTCGTTTACATATAGACACAGAAATTTCAATATCTGACTTGCACAGGCTACGCTAACATGCTAACCTGGCGGTAGCATTAAGTTAATTTAAAGCCTCGACCGAACCGGGGTCCTAAACAAGCGGGTTAAAACCCGGATAATTATTCTTTTTTTTTAAAACTATTTGTCAAAAAGCGTTTGTCCGCTTCGCTCGGTGGAAATAAGTAACTTGCATTGTTACCACGAAACAGAAGCGGTTACATCAAACACCAGCGTGATTTCCCTAAATATACATCAATACAACATGTTTATTTTTCGTTACGTTATGAGATATACATACACGTAACACAAATTTCAGATTCAAAAGCTCAAAGTGCGCGACACAAACGGTGAGTGTGTGTGTGTTAGTAACGTTACCTCCCCTGCACGGCTGTGGGAAACGCAGTCCGACTCGGAGCTCATCCGGTCCATTAAACTGAGATTAAATAAAAGAACAGAGCGGATCGAGGCATCTCTACAATCCCGTCTTCGACTCCATTTTGTGTAAAGAATTTAAGCGGGGTTATTGCATGTATCAAAAAAGAAAAAAAGAAAATGAACGGAATATAGACAAACGCGTCTATACTTCCGAGGAGGGACTGAAAAAGAAAGAAAATGTCCCGCCTACTTCTTACTGCGTCAAGCCCGTGTAAAATATTATTATAAACATTAAAATGAAGAATGGTTCATTCTAAGGGGTCTTATATAAACACCCAATGTGCTGATTATTTAATCTAATTTAATTTAATTGACTAATATGATTAACAAAAATAAGCGGTGCGTTTAGTGAATAAGGAGCTAGGACTACTTTTTCTAGCGAACGCACCATTTAAATGTCCATTATGTAACGCGTCTTTCCTTCACCACAATAATAACAATAATAATATCATCATCATCATCATCATCAACAAGATAACTTATAACAAACATACAAAACACTTGTACGCTGAAATGTATCACTTATGATTAATATGTTTAACTAGGATGCTTGTTCACATTCAGGAAATTTCTTCACGCAAAATATCACCATAATCAGATATAAGCGTATGAATAACGTTATGTTAAATCCTTATTTACAATTTTTGCTTGTAATTTTAATTACGAACACCATTAGATGATTACTACAAATATAATCAACATTGTGTTGTTTCTTGCTTGTTTTTTTTACACAGCGCACTAATTTGGTACAAACCAGCAAAAACAACAGCTTTGCTGTGAAATACGTGCGTTCTCACCATCACACAGAAAACCCCCCAAAACAACCAATGGCAATTTAACAGCCTGTCGGAGAGAGCACGTGAGGAAGCAACCAATCAGAATCAAATATTTTGGGCGGACTATTTGAACACAGAAAGAGTCAAGAACATGATTGGTCAGAAATAACGTCAATACTGCTGTCAAATGTTTTCAAAAAATCAGCCCTGTCATGTGAAATACACAAATCATAACGTGAAATAGTAGAAGATAAATTAAAGAAATTACTAAATCTATCAGTTGAGAGTGAGAAATTATGATTATCATCTTGAAAATGAGGAAATTTAGCGTACGCGTAGTACGTGCGGGTTATGACGTCAGGCGGAAGGCGTGGAAATGGTCGACATCAACAAAAGGGAAAAAAAATAATCGGGAAGAGAAAACAGACAGAAGAACTGCAAGAAGAAAATGTCCGCTTAACGTTTCAGGTAAATTTTATTTTATATATGCATTATACAAGTAAATCGAGATTGTATTTATGACTGTATTTGTGAAATGTGTATGTAATAATCGAATGTAAATGTACGACATGGATAATTAATGTCAATTATGTGTGTTTTGGGTAGGGTTTTAAATCCTTCCTGTTAACGTTATTTCATTTGGACAAAGCCAGTTTCGTTCACAACACTAGGTACAATTTCTTTAGCGATTCATACTACACTATTTTTATGGTAGTAAATATTATTAGAGTAATATGTTATTTTTCTGTTTGACTTTGTAAAAGAAGAATAAAGGTTATGTTTGTTTCCTTCGGTAGAAGGAAATGAAAAGCCCGTTGTAAGATAAATTGTCGATTTAATCTACTTCCTGTCGATGATATTTACCAAGTATATATTATATTTTATTTATATAGTTGTTCAATGATGTTTGATTCGGAAATATTAAATACTATTCGAGGCTGAATGTGACCCCTCCCCCTCCCCCGTCTGTTTTTCAAAAGGAGAAAAAAAACCAATTGCTACAGCGCGAGCTCTCCGACCGAAATGTATCCGAAACGTATTCGATTTTTAAATTGACTTTTGCAGTATTCACTATTATTGTTTTATGCGCAGAATTCGGATTTATTTCAGTACATATATGTGTGTCGCAGAGTTGTATTTTTGCTGTTTGCTGAAGGAGGCGGTGACGGGGGTAATCTGAGCCGCTGGGCTGGGCCGCCCCTGACCCTCCGTCTCAAACTGTGTATAACTAACTAGGGCGAGAAAACACTGGCGAAGAATATTAATAATGTCGTCGTTGTTTTAATAGGTTACTTTAACATAACCGAATAAATCAGAGTCTCGACATGGAGGCCTTCAGGCTGATGAAGGAGCTGAAGGTGAACCTGGAGCAGGAGAGCCAGTATCTGCCCAAGGAGTCGGGACTGAAGCTGATCGAGTCGAACCCTGAGGTAAAGCTACCCGAGACACACACACATACACCACACCACTCATCTGTACAGACTGCAACTAAAGCTGCTTGACATTATATATGGAATATATGCTATTTAAGTAGTAATGTAGTCAAAAATAACTGAAACTTACTGTGTGTATTAACCTTTATTTACCTAATATACTTTGCATGGTTTAACCTCTGGATTAATGATTTCTTACATCTTAATAAAAAAGGAAATTATTTAAGAAATTTTAAAATTGACAGTCTTAACTAAGAGGATATTTTTTTCCTTCCCCAGGGGAAGGGAATTTCAGCGAAATGTCGCAATGCCAAAGTTGAGGATCTCTCGAGCCTGACCAGTTTCTTTGGCTACAGCACCGAGACCTTTGTCCTGGCTGTTAATCTGCTGGACAGATTTCTAGCTATGATGAAGGTATACTATTTTATGTAATACATTCATTTTTATTATAACCAATCCATAAGTTTGATGCTAATCACTTTAATTGACTACACCATTTATTTTAGTAATGCTAATGGAATACTTGAACAATCAAGTGGCCAAGAAAAAACAAAAAAAAAAACAAGTAATTTATCTGCTTTAAAGGTTCAACCCAAACACCTGGCTTGCATCAGCATTGGCTGCCTCCACATTGCTGCCAAAGTGGTAGAGGACATGTGTGATGTTTCATCAACGCATGAGCTGATCCGCATCAGCCAGTGCAAGTTCACCGTCTCGGACCTCAGCCGCATGGAGAAAATCATCTCTGAGAAACTTAACTTCCAGTTCCAGGCCATCACCGCCTTAACTTTCCTGCACCTGTACCATGCAATTGTACTGTCACATACCTCAAGCAGGTAAGAAAATTGAGGCAGTCTATCTGTTTTACACAATAGGTGAGAATAGAAGGTAACAGACAGATGAATACCATTTAACTCGTGTACACTATTGTTCAGATGTCCATTGTGCATTATGTAGGGCAGCTATGTTTTACAGTTGCCCTGGCACATATCAGACTTGGTTATCAGGAGACAGCGCAATGTACCAAAGGGCATAGATAGCAAACGGGCTGGTTATGATACAGGCTGTAACCTCTCTAAATAACACAAGTTAAGGTGTACTTTAGGATAGATGGCCCTAATTAGACTTTTTTTCTTTTCAGGAAAGAAGTTCTTAATCTGGATAAGCTAGAAGCCCAGCTTAAAGCCTGCCTTTGCCGCATTGTATTCTCCAAAGCAAAAGTAAGTATTTAAACTAGAAATCAATCTGCATTTGGGGCTTCGGAGTATTATCATTTGACATTTATTTTTAATCCTTGCTTGTTTATTTGCAGCCGTCGGTGCTAGCTTTGTCACTCATCAAGCAAGAGATCGAGGCCTTGAAGTCGACTGACCTGTTTGAGATTGCCCAGTCCATTCAGAGACACTTACGGGTAAAATTATATCAAATATTTGGCCAGTTTATTGTAGCTAGCAACTTTGTTTACAAGAACATTTCTTCACACATTAGCCATAGAACAATAATATAAACAAACTCTTCAATGGTTAAAAAAAGTAAACCATAAGGTGCCCGTTAACATTTGCCCTCTATAGTGAGGCAAGCAGTATTTGTGCCTCAACAAATCTTCCCTGCTTTCTTTAGGAGATAAAGAATTCCAGGCATGCTCAGTAGCAGTCTGACACTCCGCTATCAGCACACTACACCCGCTTATGTAACAGTCACTGTATGTGTATGTGCAGATCTCAGAGACGGAGCTACAGCTGTGGAGAGGCCTGGTGGCTCAGTGCCTGGTGCAGTACTCCTCGCCTACATGCTCCAAACCCAATCACAGGAAGCTGGTGTGGATTGTGTCCCGGCGCACAGCCCAGAACCTGCACAGCAGCTACTGCGGTGCACCAGAGCTGCCCACCATCCCTGAAGACGGCTGGAGTGAGAGGTACGGAGAGGACCTGCACACAGAGTTCTTCTGTTTACCAACTTGGTTAGCTTAAACAGTTCATGTTCAAAGGGAAAAAAAAGAAAAGAAAAAAAAAAAAATCTAGAACACGTTCTTTGGTAGATTAACTGGCCCTAAAACAGATATATCCAGGTAATTATTAGCAAATCAGCAATCCTTTACTTTACCCAAATCCCTATTACATTACAAGTTTAATCACTTATAATAGTCATTGAAAACCACCCAGATGAAAAATAGCAAAGGGTTTTAGCAAATTAGTAGTTTTGAGTGAGTACAACAGTTAAAGAAATACATAAATAAATAAATAAAAATAATTCATATAGGGAAGTCAAGAATTTTTATTGTAACCTGGGGAAATTTAGGGGAATCTTAAAATACACCAGTGCTTTTAGTTTCAGTTCAGGTGTTGTTACTGCAGACCGTGACAAACCAACCCTAGTATAAACACACTAGCATTCTCTTTTCAATGCTTGAACACGCCTCTCTACATATTTCATTTGCTACAAGTAGTTAAGGGATAAGAATGATATAATTTTGTTAGCAAGCAGATCACCATAGCAACCAACTGACAAACAGTTTGTTTTAACCAATTATATATAATGGTATAAAAAAACAGACATCTCCCTGAGAGAACCAAGGGACACCCTTTTTTGATCAATCCGAATTAACTATAATGGATATGTGGTTGAACTATAAATAACCATTCATTACTTAGTGGAACAAAAACAACAGTGTGCATTGTATTGCTCTATTCATGAAAATATTAACTCAGATCATAGGTGTGGTTGAGAACACATGTTCTAAAGGGGGGGGAGCAGGTATGACTTCAGAAGTATCTGTGCTGACTAAGGCAGGGTGTGTGTCGTCTGACGTACGTTTCTCTTTCTGTCTAGTGAGGACTGGAGTGAGGAGCTAAGCTCTGGGGAGGAGTCTCTTAGCAGCTCGTTGGGAAGCGATGCAGAGGGACCTTACTTCCCTGCCCACTTTCGCAAAAAGTAAGCTGCCTAAAGGTGGTCAGTTGATCCGAGGTCATTCTGCAAAAAGTAACCACAAAATATGGCAGCAGCAGCTTCACCTGCCTTACAATATAAAACTCCAGCTTCCAGAGTGATGTCAACAACCACCAAGACCTCTCCATGTTAAAGAGCCACAGTGCCTGGGTTCCACACAAGATGTTACTTGAGAACATAATATGGCCATTTTTTTTTTTTTTTTAATTATTACTTTAAATATCTTGATTATTGTATTTCATTGTACCTGCTGTAGCCATTACTGATCCTTCTTCCTTTTTGTAACGGTTTTAAGCTAAAAAAAAAAATTGCACACCACAGGCAGCTAAAGTTTACAACCCGAGACCTTTTAAAGGGGGGGGGGGAAATCTACAGTGTTTTAATAATAATTGTTGGTGCATGTTCAGGTTTGCCACATTCCAGGAGACGACTGAATCAGTCATTATCTATGACGCTGTTCAAACACCCTAGAACTGTTGCATTCTGGGACATTTGCCCCAGTACGGTGCATTTTTTTTTTTTTTTAAAAGAACAGTTGTCATGGATAAGTGACAGGTTCTGTCACTCTTCAGACTGTGTTCGGCTCGAGTCAGTCAAACTGTGTTTTCTCGTCTGTATGTTTTGGTTTATATACGAGTGTGGTGGTATGACTTGCCAGATTAGCTTAGGTTTAAATTAGCCAAAGTGTTTGTGTGGAGCAAAACACAGTAATCCTGAATGTGTATGTGTGAGAAAAAAAACGCCAGAAAATGTAAAAATGTCAATATAAAAAAAAAAAAAAATGTAAATTTGTATAATGTAAAAAAAAAAAAAAATGTATGATAAGTTGTAGATACTAACTTATTTATTACTGTTATTTTTGTCATGTTATTATATAAAACTAAATATTTTTTAATTCAATCAGGGTCTGCTGAGTCTGTCTTGAAAAACCTGCTTATTAATCTTCATAATTATGTGATCTTTAATAGTAAGATTTTATTTATTTAAGGAGGCTTAGAATACGTTTAACATTTCAGTCTTTGTTCATTTTGATTTCCTCCATTACATCCCACAATGACATTCTACCATTTGCTTAGTCCGGATCTCAAACTTCATCTGTACACTCTGCTCAAACAGATCAGGTTACAGAACGTCATTCATTCATGCTTAAACCAGGATCAGTGCCATAGTGCCACTTTTCGGATCAGTCATCAAGCCGAGCCAAGTCTCTGCTGTAAATTCTCACTTGTAGAAATCAAACATTTTCCTCTCTACGCTGGATTTCTCACTAAAATGGAATGAAACTGGGAAATGGGAAAACCTGTTGCTGTTACGTTTTTAATAACCAACAGTGAAACCTGATCATGTTTCTGCCGACATGTTTGAGATCTCTGACATTCCATTCTCCTAACACCATTATAACTTAGCAGTATTGTCCCCGAGAGCAGACAATCACAAACTCCACATAGGAATTACAAATCAGATAAGCCACAGAATCACTAAACGCATCACAAACATTTGAGAATAAACAGATAATAGGTTTCATCATGGAGTTTTCCTTTAAACCTGGAATGCTGAACGAAACAAGAATACTTTTATTGATACAGTACACTTCCTAAACACTTATTCAGACCCGTGTGTGGAGCGTGACCGATTAATTCAATAGCTTCCCTCTAAGGAAATCTGTGTGTTGCACAAGTTTGGCAAACCAGCATGAACAAAAAACTTTCAGCTGTTTGTTCACATTTGTGACGTTAACACAGCTGACTCTTGGCGTCAGAGAGCTTCTGGTGATTCTCAGTGGAAAAGAGGAAGTGCCTCGCCCTGACTAGTGAGGACAGCGCGTTACGCAGCGTGATGTTTGCAGTTTCATGGAAAACCAGACAGTGTAAATCACATAAGGTTGTGGCGTCCTACCTCTGGGAGTTGTACATAATGTTAAGACACTATTTTGTAAGTAAAAAAAAAAATAATAATAATAATAAAAAAAAAAAAAAAAATTGCATAACTGCAACAAGGTCATGTCCTGAAATGAAATGTACACAACATGCCCTTGTTTATGTGTTTAGTGGCTGATGTTTCTCAAGATTTGCTACACATTTAACACATACTACATGACCAAAAGTATATGGACACCCGATTATTTATATTGTTTAGTCCAAGCATCCATAATGAATATGTATTCATATTCAAATGCATCACCATTCTACATGAGATCATGAATACAACAGGGAAGAGATTAAGCACTGGTTCTAGAAAGGACAATGGTGAATGATGACAATTTGGACTGGTCATTACTGTCTGGATAATCATATGGCATTGAATTAATACATTCAGTAGTTGATGTTTTGACTAGAACAGTAAATAAAAACATTAAGGTAGAAGGTAAAGACTGATGGCGAAAAACATGAGAGCTGTACCAAAAGTAATGCAAAGGTGGGAATAATTATTTTTCATTAACGCTTAATCCTAACAGAGCATTATCATCCATTTTGCATTGCTGTGTTTTAATATACACAGTATTGATTTTCACTTTAACCAACTACGAAACATGATCGAGCATAATAATAATAATAAAAAAAAAGATTGGACTGCGTCACATAAGCAAGAAATAAACCATATAATCACATGTTTTTATGGTTGTTTCTCTGCCCCAAAAACAATGAGCATTTTGTGAGCTGTACAGTTTCCCAATGTCATTCCAATGTGGTAAAACCTACAGGCACTGTACAATCAACCATAACTTTGGTTCTACATTAAATATCCAAACAATCAAATGCACCATTTGAAGCCTAAAGTCTCCCTGTCCCAACACATCTGAAAGGCTTCCTTATAAAGAGTCCCCCCACACACACACACCTCTTTTATTGCCCCACGTCATGTTTCCAGGATAGACCTGCACCACTTCAGTTTTAACTGTTAATTCAATTCAATTAAATTTTATTTGTATAGCGCTTTTAGCAATTGTCATTGCCTCAAAGCAGCTTCACACAA
>JAQQZT010000011.1:17276574-17290905 GCA_030068275.1 Clarias platycephalus | reverse complement strand
ATCACACCGAGGTCTTTTACTGTTGCACTTGATGGAACAGAAAGGCCATCTAAAGTTACGGTGTGATCTAAAATTTTCTCATAGTATGACACAAAAGTTGATGATGTTACATTCGGGGATTGTACAATTTTGGAATGTCAATTAGCCCAATCTGCATGTCTTTGGACTGTGGAAGGAAACCCCCCAAGCACGGGGAGAACATGCCAACTCCATTCACACAGAGAAACTGAACCTGACTGGGAATCAAACCTGGACCCAGAATAACATTTCCAGAAATGTCCAGAAATGATACACTTCCATTTCCTATGAACAAAATTCTTGATAGCCCTAATATGTGTCTGTCATACCCGGTGTCATAAACATCCACGCTGCAACAGTCCTGCAGATAAACCTAAAATGAAATAAACCCAATTGAATTAAGAGAGAGAGGATGAGGGAGACGGTTCTCCACTGACGGGTTTGATTTCCGCCACTCTCTTTGTTCTAATTGGCCGAGAATGGTTGAAGTTCCCGCCTCTTCCGCATTCGCAAACACACTGAGCATCATGGCGCTGGCGAGGAACGTCTACAACTTACTGTTTAGAAGAACATCGACTTTCGCCGTCACCATCATGGTGGGAGCCGTGCTCTTCGAGCGAGTGTTCGACCAGGGCGGAGAAGCGCTATTCGACGGTTTAAACCGGGGGGTAAGTGTGAGCGCGTGCGGGATTTAATTCAACTAACATCCGGCAAAAGCTAACGCTAACGCTAGCGGAAGACTGACCTTAGTGTACGCGTCAGAGGACGAGGTCGTGCTTCTGTCCCAGATAACTCTATAATCACTCCTGTATGCAGAATAGCAGAAGGAAGTATAAATAACATTAGTTGGGGTTCATTATTACAACAGTACGTGTACGTCAGACATTAAAATCTAAAGCACCTTGCTGTAATCCTATCGATATGCCCTCTATGTGTAAGGTATCTGTACAGTAGATACACTAACTTGTGTAGTGTGTGTATGAAATGTTGTTGGCTAACACAAGCTGTACCTGCGTAACCGGAGAGCAGATGTGTTGGCAAAAGAAGCAACCAAAAAATGTACGTTGAGGTCAATATCAAATAATTTTAGTCAGAGGGGAAAGGTATAGTGTGGAGAGAGGCAACACAACAGTGAGGTGAGTGAGATACTGAACCAAAAGTGAGACATTTGCGTTCAATACAGGACAAAGTAGATGTGATAAGGAGGAGGAAAATCGGCAAGAGGAAATATCTGAATTTCACTCTACTTATATGAGGTAAACACCCAACAGGACTGTGTGGGGAATTCCAGGAAAGTGGGACTGTCGAGCATGTATCTAGTGCCTGACATATGCAGGAGGCTAGGTATGGTGGCACAGATCCAAGAACGAGGAGGAGTAGAAAGCAGTGTCTCTTTAAAATGGCGAGACACTGATCAGGGAAGAAAGTGTTTAATGTTGTTTTTGAGGACGACTGGACTGGAAAGTCACTCAACAACTACAGCTACACAGCATTTCAGCATTTGAATACCTCAGAATCAGTGTAGAGCTACAGTATAACTGCTTGAGACAAATTAAACAACAAAGTTTAGTGCTCAAAGACAACGCATGTCTAGCTATGACTCTCGGCTCTATAAGACAGAATTAATTCATGGTATGTTTAACCCTCATTCCACCTTTGACGGAATCAACTGCTGGTGATGTGATGTTTTCAAATCTTTAGCCATGAGTCTTAGAACACCACATTATCCAATTCTTATTTTTTGGTCAGATCAGATTTGCATGTTGTGGCAGTTCATAATTTCATAATTACAAGTGAATTTTATCTGATTCTTATATGGACCTGCCTGTCCTCTGAAAGACATCGATAACACATCAGTGCGTCTTTGTTTAGGGAAATTATTTCAAACACTGCTCTATTTCTGCAGTATTCCTCTAAAGACTCATTGCCCAGAATACTCTAAATCGCTTTTTTCACTTTCTCACCACTGATTACTTTTTGCACTGTCCTCCACTATTGAAATGAAATCCCAGCGTTGTCAGTGCTGACTGAAGTCAGCATGCAGCTTGGAGGCAAAAAGTCACACACATTTTTGTGGCTGGTATGGCAGCGATTAATGGAGTGATTAGATAAGAGATTGATTAAGCTTAATTTACAATCATTCAGCACTAGCTATTGAAGTAATTAATATACCACACTACACAAGACCTATCTATGGTAATTAAACAATTTAATATATATTAAACGCCAAATGCCTAAATGTAAACGACACATCACATATTTTACCATGAAATAGTTAACTTTCATAGATTTAAAAGTTCTTTTTCATAGATTTTATGTTACAATACTGTATATAATAAACGCATGAGTCTTTCTGACAAAAGCAGTTGACATTATAATTAATAGAATTAATGTTAAAATGTTTAACTGATTTTATTTTCTTTATTGGGAACACACAAAATATAATATTTTTTGCTTTTTATTTCTTCAGTAATTTTCTTACTTTTTTGATTCTTGTTAGTTCTTGGTGCTTTACTTTTTAATGTAATAGTTTATATTTGTAATAGAAGTATTTTTACACAAAACTGTTTCAATGACATGTTACAAGATTAACGGTAGACGTTATGGTTAATTATTACCATTAAATACAAAGCATTAATCAGGAAAAATTATTATTAAAATGGCTAACTAACTGAAAAACATTTAGATTAATCAATTTACAACATCACAATAATAACAGGTTATAACCTGCCTCCTAGTGGATTGTATGCCTCATATGTTCCACTTGACGTTGGTTCTTATTTTATTTTTTTATTATATCTTTTTTTTCTAGAAACTGTGGAAACATATTAAACACACATATGAAAAAGAGGAGTGAGCAGGATATCATCTGGTGATGTCTTGATGGAGTGCCCAGCCACGTTTCCCGAAGATGCAATCCTTTGTCTCTTGAAGACGTCATCCTGTGTGGCCTTGGGATCCAGAGAGACTTTATGATCACCATGGAATAGATCTGAGAACCATTAACTCGCTCTGAATATTGCATCATAGATCTTGTATTCCTCACATTTTGTAAATGTGTACTTAAA
This sequence comes from Clarias platycephalus, assembly GCA_030068275.1. Classification (NCBI taxonomy): domain Eukaryota; kingdom Metazoa; phylum Chordata; class Actinopteri; order Siluriformes; family Clariidae; genus Clarias; species Clarias platycephalus. The sequence continues at coordinate 17,287,819 of JAQQZT010000011.1, read as the reverse complement.
TTAAGTCTGTGTTAATAAATCTGACGTGATATGTTACTTTTGAATCTTCTCATTTTTCTTTGTGTATCCAATACAGGGTAAATAAATGTTTCTATCTATTTTTCTTAATCCTTCTTTAAACCTTTAATATTTCATCAGTGTTTTATTAAAAACTCCAATATTGTACACACTGTTGGTCATGTAATGAATAGGTCAATGCCTGTCAGATTTTTCTTCACAGATTATTGCTATATTTAGATTACAGTAGGCATATGATTTATTAAGTTATTTATAAACCATTCAAAGAAAATTGGTATACATAGAATTTCAGAGAACAAACATAAATGTGAAAAGAATGTTAGTTTTTTTTAGTTTAATCTTAAAAATGGATTGCTTCAAATCATAATTTGTGATGAGTTACTGCACTTTTTTTTATATGGATTCTGTTGTCAAGGTTAAATAGCATGTGTGTTACAGATATAAATGTAAAGATTAATTACTATACTCCTTAGTATGCTAGTATCGAATAAAACTTTACTCCTTAGTATTCTGTGTGACTGTATAACATACAGGGATACATATACCAATCAGCCATTAAATCTATTAACTTTAAAACCACCTAGGTTCTGAGTTCCCCTTGGGTGTGGCTTTTCAGGGCCTCTGGGTGTGTGCTGTGGTGTCTGGCACCAGGAAGTTGGCAGTGTATCCTGTGTATTGCAGGATGGGCCCTCTGTGGATTGGACTTGTTTGTCCAGTGCATCCCATGCGTGCACCATTAGACTGGAATCTGGGGAGTTTGTGCTCTTTGCTTGCTGGGCCCCGTGTGTGGCAGTGGTGCGCTGTGTGTTCTGGTGCCTTTTTCAATGTTGATCAGTGTTGTTCAGTTCACCTGGCAGAGGTTTTAATGTTACTGTAATGTACTGTAAATAATACAGTATTCAGAAATAGTATAATTCCCATAAGTGATACAAAGAAGCACATATTAGATACTGAAGGAGAAATGTCTTGCCCTTTTGATTTAGAATTAACATTTTGCTAATTTGTATGAAAATCCATATAAATATATGGTTATAAGTTAAGAGACAAAAATCAATACATCAAAAGACCTATTTTTAAAATGTATTATTAATACTGTATTATATGTACCATAGACTTTAAATATGAACCCAAATATGCGGGTAGTGATTAATATGGTTTAGTGGCAACAACTTATTGAACCCTAACTGATGCAGTGAGGAGCTTCTCATTTCTTAAACAACCATGACAGGAGACTTATCCTGTGCTTGTGGCAAATATGTTACTGTACTCAGAAGGGTCAAATTATTTTCCGGCATCAAGAAAAGTAAACAATGTGATTGATGAAACTATTAGAATGGGGATAAGAACCGTGCAACACATTATTAAAACCTGGAGGGTGGTCAGAAAAGCATTGTGAATGAGCGTGATGGGAGATCATAAAAGAAGTCATAAATCAAGTCATAAAAGAACAGTAAATCTTACAACTATGTTTAATAGAGAAAGTAAGAGGATTTCCACAAACACAATGCAAAGACAGCTCATGGGATTGGGACTAAACAGCTGTGTAGCCTACTGAGGCTAATTAAAACAGGCTTCAATTTGCTAAGGAGCATAATGAATGAACTGTGCAGCACTAGGAAAAAGGTCATGTGGTCTGATGAGTCTAGATCTGCCCTGTTCTAGAGTGATGGGTGCATCAGGGTAAGAAGAGAGGCAGATGAATGTTTAGACATAACTTTACAAAACTAAAAGATTGAAAAATCTTTCCCAGTGTAAGTGACAGAAAACGTGCTTAGTTCCTATAACTCTAATTCTAAGTTGTATTTTATTAATACTTAATATACTGTATATGTAATAACATTTGATAAAAATAAATATTTAATAATAATAATACTGTATTAAATAACAGACCTTTTTTGTCTTTATTGTCTATTTGTAGTTTTAATACTACTTTAGCCTATGGAATCGTTTGAATTTCATTTGATATGTCTGTTGTAATAGACATAAATAAGGACAACAACAACAACAATAATAATATTAGTATTCTTGAAATGTATGTTGTAATAAGTGTAATAAATGCATTAAAAATATGACCAGTGTAAGTATACAATACCTCATGTGTCAATTACAAACAGGAGAAACTATGGCAGTGAATACCCCATGCCAATCATGTACACAGTCATGTTTAAAAATCAGGGTTTTTTTGTGTGTGTGAGAACAAAATAAAAATCAACTGATAATAGTGGGTTTTAGGCAAATACAACCTTACTGTAGGTGAACAACAACATAACCTTTAGTAAGAAACTCGGTAAATCATAAGCAGTCCAAAACACTTCTCATGATAAAAACCATGCTCATTATTGTTGGTGCCGGCTAATATGTTTTGCAAACATCAATATACAGCAGAAAATGATTAAACCATTCATCCTCTACAGTTATAATAATTTATTGGCCATGAGTTGTGAATCAAATGTTAGATATCTAATATGCAATCGGTCCCTCCCTAACCTCGCTCTCTCTCTAACTGTTGCAGATAAGTAATTCATTCTGTCTGTCAATATGTCTGTCACTGTGTCTTTCACTGTGTCCACATGTGTGTGTGGTTAATATAAAGAGCTGTCACGCAAGTGACTTAGAGCCATCAGACTACATAGGTGTTACAATCCCAGCAGTTGCAAACCACCTTTTTTTCCCCCCAGAATACGGCTAATTCTTTTAACAGCTAAAAGCTTCTGCCTTTCTGCTTGTCTTTTGCGAAGAGGAAAGTACCGGTGACTCTACAGGTCAGGTAACACAATTATAGATAGACCTTTTTTGCTTATTCCTAAAAAAGTTTAGAATGTCTTTTTTTTGTTGTATGTTTGATGATGTTATCCATTGATGGTTTCCCATCATCATTAATTAAAATAGCTAATTAAATATGGTTTATCAGAACTTATGAATCAGAAATTATGCCTAAAAAGATATACATATTGTATATATCAGAATATTAAATAAAAATTCTTACATAGGTCAGAAAATATATTTATTTATTTGATTATCTTAAAGTAATATTAAAATAATACATTTTTGAAAAATATTTTAAATACTGTATTTGATTTCTGTTATCATTAACACTTGGTATATGTCTCTAGTTGCTGTGTGTTGAGAGTCAGGATGGAATGCACCTATGGTGTGGATTTGGAGGAGTTGTGCCCAGTGTGTGGGGACAATGTGTCTGGATATCACTATGGTTTGCTAACATGTGAAAGCTGCAAGGTACAAACTAATACCTTTTAAAAATTCCTCATTACAACTAGTGTAAAACATGCTATATATATTTAAAATTATTTCCAACCTCTAGAGCAGGGGTGTCAATCTGGATTCTGAAAGGGCCATGTGAGTGCAGACTTTTATTCTACCCAAACAGAAGTTACACTTGAAAGTCTATCGAAAGCCAAGGATGACTAATTAAACAGGCGTGGCTTCTGCTTGGTTGGAATAAAAGTCTGAACCCACATGCACATTTCTGGATCCGGTTTGACACCCCTGCTCTAGAGGCTTTAATTAAAAACAGTGGAACCTAATTAGTTTTTTTTTTTAATTAAATGTGTGTCTTGTTGATATAGTGTTGTATTCAGAATTTGATATGACTTAAATCTGTGTTTAAAGGGCTTCTTTAAGAGGACAGTACAGAACAATAAGCGCTATACCTGCGCAGAGAGCCAGGAATGTAAAATTGACAAAACACAGAGAAAACGATGTCCTTTCTGTCGTTTCCAGAAGTGTCTCACCGTGGGTATGCGACTCGAAGGTAAGCACTGAAGTGAGCATTATGATTTCCAAATCAAAGCCATGAACAGTGTGCAATAGCCTTGAATTTGATCTGTTTCACAAAACATGAGCTTTTGGAGATTATTGAGAAGTTTCTGGGGATTTTCAGAAGTTTTTGTTTCCTTTTTTTCAGCAGTTCGAGCAGACAGAATGCGAGGTGGCCGAAATAAGTTTGGGCCGATGTACAAGAGAGACCGGGCCTTAAAGCAGCAGAAAAAAGCTTTAAACCGTGAGAGCAAGCTAAAGATGGAGCCCATGCCACCTGTCCTGCCACCTGCACAGACAGACTATTCACTTAATAGCCCATTGCCCAGCATGGCAGATATTTCCATCCCTAAAAACATCCTCCTAAATATGCCCTCTTCCACCATATCTGCAGAGTATGAGCAAGGCCTGGACACCATACCCATCTGCATGAGCATGGGTTCCCACAGCCCACTGCCTTCTCAATATACCTACCAATCTTTGCCTTGTCGTACCATTAAATCTGAGTTTCCTGACCACCATGCCAGTAACAGCTCACCTGGCTCAAATGGGGGACACACTTACATTAATCAGACTGTAAGCTCACCTACACCCCACACAGGCCTGGACTTGCCTGCACTGGTTGTGGAGTTTGTGCGCTGTGAACAGGATGAGCTGCTGGTGCGGAGTAAAATCAGCACTCACCTGGCATGTCTGCAACAGAACCAGAACTCCAGCAACTTTCAACCGCTCTCAACTTTTGGCCTAATGTGCCACATCGCAGACCAAACGCTATTCTTCATTGTGGAGTGGGCACGAAGCTGCAATTTCTTTAAAGAACTCAAGGTAAGGGAGAAACACATGGCAAGAACAGTGAGAAGGGTGTATAAAGGTGGAGCAGTGCTACAATGCAATAACATAAAACATCTCCTGATTCTTAACCGCTTAATATGAAAATCAGCCAGTGACATCGCATTGTCGTTAATCTCCTGCACTGCTACAGCCTTTTAAACCCTTTTCTTCATGAGGGTTGTTGTTGCAGGACAGTTACTAAAGAACGGTCACAACACTTGGACATAAATTTAAAAAATGCTTTACGCATGCACATACACATGGTCATGTTATAGTAAACAGTAAGATGTTAACTATAAGAGTGATACACTTGCACTGAGGATGATCTTAGGAGATGATTACCCACAATCCCGCGACAAGTGGGAGAGAGAGAGAGATGAACCATTGGCCTCAGTTGTGACGCTGGACAGCTAAAGTGTATACTGCTCGTATTTCAAGACCTCGCTCGTTTATCAAGTTACAATTTATTAAACATTTTTGCTCCGTCTTGCAAAACAATTGCAAACCAACTAACCTGCAATTGGTTTTACTATATTACAATTATTCATGTTCACGGTACGTAAATTTGCAGTATATGCTGTAATTTTACAAACTGAATAATCTGGAAAAAGCAAGCTATATTATATTATATTATATTATATTATATTATATTATATTATATTATATTATATTATATTATATTATATTATATTATATAAAATATGGCTGCTGAAAAACCAGACATGTTCATTGACAAATTCTAACAAAATATTAACATTTATGGAACATGACATTCAACTTCTCAACAGGCTGTGTGCATGGTTCCTTGGAGATCCAGGTGTATTCCTGCCTTACAGCCAGTTTTTCCTGGACAGGCTTTGGAACAACTGTGACTCTGATCAGGATGCTGTTGTTTCTTATAATTATATGAATGGGTAAATTCCACATTACATGAAACCTAGATCTAGGAGTTTTTGTGTATTTTCACAAAATCAGAATGTCAAAATACTTGGTTGTGATTCAGAATAAATATCTTAATAACGTTGACATTTATCAACAGTGTACCTGCCATGTACCAATTAATTTTAATAGGACAGAGCTAAATTTACCAGATGATCTTGTAATTTGTTGCATGGATAATGAGATTTTATAGGAAGGTTCAGGAAAGGTTCTGAGGGTGTCTGTCAACTTTAGCACAGGATTATCCATAAAGATATAAGTTCAAATAACTATTTACTGAAGTCTAATTAAGCTGAAGATTGCCATGCTGTATCTTTTATAATTTATATCTTTTTTTTTATTTTTTATTTTTAGCATATTTCACAGAAATAGCTACTGCAAAATTTCAACCATGTGGTTATCTGTCATCCTTTATCATTCTGTGCAATTGAAAGGTTGAAAGGTGCTTGGACCACGGTCTCTATATTTACAATTGTTTTTAATGTTAGAAATTTTTACATTTACCAAGATTATCAGGTCATAATTTATGATAATTTATGTCCCATTATTTACAACATTTTGGTCACATTATGTAAGGTTTTCACCAAAAAAACAACAACAACAAAAACAACAACAACAACAGGTTTACTTTGTACTGTAAGCACATTAGCTAGCATACAGAGCTAACAATACCTCCTGCGTGCTGAACAGTTTCAATGTCATCTAAAGTCTTCTTCATATGTTTTGGTTTGGCAAATATACTGTATGCTTGTGGCACAATTACTTAAATGCTAACATCAGTGAGTAACATCTTTCACTATGAATTACAATTGTAATGATGCATATTATACAATTCCAATTCTTAAAAAGCAGTGCTTCTAGTATTATAATAGCCAAATTGTTATATTGGACCACACTGCTAATACAGACAAATAACTGTTACCAAATCACCAAAGTAAATGCAAATTACAGTGTCCATCTTGATAAAGACAAAATAAATATATACTGTGTGTGTGTAACCATTAGTCATATAATGTATACTGAGTTTTCACATAAAGAATGGTGCTTATTTAAACAGTATCAAAAGTACAATACATACTTTTAAAATGCATGCACACACATACACACACTGCTGCCTGCTATAGACTGTCCTGTCATCCCTGAGTCATCACTAGCAAAAAATATATGCCCAGCTGCATTCAAATCTATCTACATTTAGTCGAGATGCAGTTGAGCTCAGCTCAGTAATAATGCTTGTGAGAGCATGCTTTCACTGTGCTGACGGACTGTTTCCGCCTTATATTGTCACACCTGGCCAGGTGAACTGAATACACATATTGAATTTCCTAACAGATAAACAACTTCCGGATATGAGCAATTACACTTAATATGTGTAGTCAAGGGTATATGGGGTTATGATCCTAGAGTGTCCTAATAATCTTAGGGCCAAGTCATGTCAATATTGGTCATGTGGGGAAAATTCTTCTAGACAGCAAGTGTAGTTTATTTAAACAAGATGTGTCTTATCTAACCTTTTGTTAACCTTTCTTGGTATAGTTTATGACTGAATTGCAAAGGGTATATTTTAGGGGCTTGATTGCTGTTCATGCAAAGTGATAAAAAACATTCTGAGAACTGGATGAAGTCTTGCGAGAAAGATATGAGATGAAACTGGAGTCACCAGAAATGTACCCCAGTTGAGATTACTCACTGTTCTAGGGAGTGGAGGTTGTCAAGTTGAGTCGAGTTTTCAGGCAGTGTCGGAGGCTGCCTAGAATTAATTGTGCTCTAACAGTGTTTCTTACTGTGTTTGAGAACTTCCACATGTTGCATAGATCAACTTTACTAAACATCACTTTAATGCTATGAGATTGAGCTGGTTGGAATTTCTCTAAAAACAAGGTTTGCCATTCAGCCAGTCTGATTGGGAAGTGTCTGGTTTTCCTAATGCCAATGTCCATTATGGTATTGGTATTACTCTTGGATGCCAGTATACATTATGTCTGATACATGTGTAGGTATTCCTTTGACCAGAAGGTTTAAACCCCCATCCCCTTTTCATCTGTCCTTTCTCAGGTGGGGGATCAAATGAAGTTACTACATAGTTGTTGGAGTGAACTGCTGGTGCTTGATTATATTTCCAGACAGGTACATCATGATGAACAGGACAGTATATTGCTCATTACTGGACAAAAGGTACAGTTAAACACATAAACCCTCTAACATACACAAAACTGTAACATGTATTACCCAATAGGAGAAAATACTATTTTTGGCTTAATGGGAAAATATAATGGTCAATTTGAGCTGATGTGAATACTTTCACAAAATAAAAAAGCATGCTCCAATGTACACTAATTTCTGCAAATAACCAAAAATGTCAGGTAGCAGGTACTGATGCAAGTGCAGTATGCACTGCTTCATTTAGAAAGCTTCCAAACAGATCAAAATAGTAAGGAAACTCGCACTGATCAGATTATTAGCAAACAGTCTAAACAATGCAAGGCAAGAACCTTACTCAGTCACACACTCATTGTCTATACAGGGTCACGGGGGCAAGCAGCCTATTCAAGGAGACTAAGGGCATTGGGCAGGGTACACCTTGAACAGGGTACCAATCCATCGCAAGGCACACACGCATACACATGCTCATTCACCCACTATGGGCAATTTGGTAATGGCAATTAGCCTAATTTGCATGTCTTTGGACTTTGGGAGAAAAACAGAGCACCTGGTGTACTGTAGACGTCAGAATGAGCTACATAAGGTTGTCTCTGTATTTACTGTATGGTGAGTCTCATGATAGACCCCAGGGGAGTATGATGGTGACTGTGAATGTATATGTTTTGTGCATTGTAGTTCATGGTGGCCATCTTTCTGTTGGTCTCTGGGAGAATATTGTGGTGCCAATTCAAGAGTTCATGTGACAAGAAATGCTTCACACTACTTACAGAGTGTAGGGTCTTTCAAGGCCTGCCACTAGGTCCAGGTCCTTGGCACGTAATTTGACTAGTGTGACAATAGAGCGAGGCAGCATTGATGTGGGATTTGACCTCAGTAATTTTATGGAGAATTTTGAACGGGTTGAACAGACAGCTAGGGTGACTTGGGTGTCCTAGGTTGAAAGCCACACTTGACTGTCGAGTTTGAAATTGGAGGTGATTTGTTGTCATGGATGTGCCCGTGACTAGGGCATGCCTTAATTTTTTTTATCTTTGTTCCGAAGGAAAAAACAAAACTAGTGAGCTCAATAAGCACTGGGGCTTGTGGCACATCTTCAGTTAAGACCTCTGATTGTCTTTTACCAACTAGTATGAGGCGGTGATAGTCCTGCTTCAGAGTCGAAAACAAAGATGAGGGGTAGAGATGGTGCAAGACATGCTGTCCGTGCCATGATATGTTTGCATACTCTTTTGGGCTTCAACACTGAGGAGTGTTGTTCACTACTAGGCAACTTACTGAGGGTCAGCAACTGATGGACTGTGAACGCTGCCTCTGTAATTCTAATTTAGTTTAGTGGGAGCTCTCAAAGCTCAGCAACTGTGAAGATGTCGGCCACTGCCTCGACTACCAGACTGTAACAGCCACATTGGCTCACTCACTCCGAATTCTGGATTTGTTTACACCGCTGCTGAAGGTTGGCTTCTATGCTCAAATCTGGCTTGCTGCCACTACAGGACTGCGATAGCGACAACGACTCCTTCGTTTTGTACTCTGGCCTGCCACTGGTTCCACCAAACTGCGATTGGCCCCATTGGTCTTCAAGGCAAATTTTCTTTGAGCAAACTTGCAATTGCTGCATTCGTTTCATGCCCACCTTTTTTGTCTGCTGCTTCTATAAAAAGCATTATTAATGTAATAGGGTAGCAGGGGAACAACAGGGTGGACATTCTTATCCATAAAAAGTTCTGATAGAGAGATAATTTATTAGCACTGCCAACTATACAGAAAAAAGTGAATCATCCTTACAAAGAAACAGCATTTTCTACATAATTAATCTTTACTACTTTTGTTTTGAGTCATGAGACAAATGTGACCCTATCCATTATTTGTGTTTACTTTCCAGCAATTATGATGCAATTAACAATAGCAATTATCTTCTCCTACATGTTACATTTTAATTGATATTTCTATAGTGACCCATATGTGTGCATGTTTGTTAGGTGGATCTGACTTCTTTACTGACTCAGGCAGGGGTAACCCTGGGTGAGCTGGTGCGAGGGGCACAGCAACTGGCTCTGCGTCTTCAGGAGCTACAGTTAGACTACAGAGAGATCACCTGTTTTAAGTACCTCATCTTGTTCAATCCCGGTGAGACTACAATTACACATTTCTGGTGACTAGAAAATGTACACTGATAATGTGGCATACATAATCTTTTGATTTGGGGCACATATCATGCATTTTACCATAGTTCCATTCCTACTGTAGTTTATAACGGTTTCTTGGTTATTCAATACTATTATGTGATGGTATTGTGCATTGGTAGCGTTGTGTCTTGCAAGAGGCGTGCAGCCTGTCCTATAATTCATGAAGTCCTATGATACAATGCCATCTAGGTTATGAACATTGTAGCTCTATGATGGAGATAGATGGATTACGGTTAGTTAAAGGAATTGTGTCAGAATTATGATTAGATTGTGAATTTATGCTTATGTTACAGTGTTTTTATAAATAAATGGACAATAAACAGAGATTTCCACATATTAGAGCAGTCTTTTTTTCAAGTTGGCAGGAAAGCTTTGATACACCTAAACATTGCCTGTGGATAGTGGGAACACAGTAAAACTTGCTGTTTGTTTGTGTTTGTAACAGTTTATTCCTCTATCTCTCTGCTATTTATCAAACTGTTTGCTATTTCATCTTTGCTCCCTTTTTCTTACCAGACGTGAAGCTATTGGAGAACCAGGAATATGTGGAAAATGTGTATCATCGGGTGAGTGGGGCTTTGCTGGAATACACACTGTGTGTGTATCCGCAACATGTGGACAGATTCAGTCAGCTGCTGCTGCAACTGCGAGAGCTACACATTCTAGGCTCCCAGGCTGAGGATTACCTGAGTTTTAAACACATAAATGGAGAAGTACCATGCACCAAACTGCTTATCGAGATGCTGCACGCCAAGAGAGCCTGTGTCTGACACATGGACAAAAACTCCTACACTTTCACAAACACAAACATATACGCTTATTGTTATGCACACAGAACTCTACGACCACAAATAAACATTTAAGCAGATCTTAAATGTAATAAGCAGTGGACAGGCATGTCTCAGGTAGCAATGAGCTGTTATCATCTGGATAAATTATCAGAGCAGGCCCTGTCTCTACAGCAGATATTCATAGGTAAGATTTCATGTAAATTTGGGGCCAATTACATAATGTTTCTTCCAACTCTCTCTGATTTGTTTAAAGATTGTTTCAAGGTTAAATAATGGTTCCTTCTATTAAGTTTATTACCTGTTTGTCCTTAAATATTATATTTTATTGCATAATTAATAATGCTCACATTTAACAGGAGGCAAGATGATATTCAGATCATTCCAAACTGCAAGGAATAGGTGAAAGTGCATGCTTTATTGATGGTTTTTCAATTAAATTCAATTAATTTAAATTTAATTTACAGTATATATTGCTTTTCACATTGGTCATTGTCACAAAGCACCTTTATGAAATCAAAAATAAAATAGGAAAAATGAGTA
>JAQQZT010000011.1:17192804-17204210 GCA_030068275.1 Clarias platycephalus | reverse complement strand
ATATATAAAGAAAAATACACTATATGTTCACTACCAAACTTCTGGGTTAAATGTTGTGATGTAAATTCTGTCATGGCTTTGGTTATGTTTATTACAGTAGTTTAGAGGAACTAGAATGGTTATTATTACCATGTGATAAATTACAGTGGTAGCCAAAATAATTGAAAACTTTTCATGTAATTTTATGTTGTAATGATATTCTCTCTCTCTCTCTTTTTTATATAATGACAATCAAGATAAGAAAAATTGTATTTTATACAATGAAATTGCTATACGTACAACAATCAATATTTAGTATGGAGTCAAAAAGACATCTGCGGTATTCTGGGGTCACTTGCTCCATTTCTACCTGCTTGATTGCTTCCTGGAGATCATGTACAGTACAGAAATTTGCCACAGAAGTTCATAATTCACTTAAAAATTCCTTAGTTTTAGCCATTTTTGTGCAGCCACATATTTGTTGCTTTTGCTAACTAAACCATCTGATTCTAAATAGCACGACTATTTGGTTCAATTCAAACTTGCTTTGTGTTTTACAAAAAGCTGTTCATATGAGAAAAAAACGGAAAACCAGAAGGATATACAGTCAAAATGTTCAGTACCATACAGTTCCCTTTAAAAATATTGAGATGGCATAGTCAATTCATTTGTTTTTATTACACATTCAAATCATTTGGGTTTTTAGATCAAAAGATGAATAGGAGACAATTGATCAGAATTTCAGCTTTGATTTTCTGACATTGACATTTAGATGTGTAAAACAACTTAGAACATGGCACCTTGCTTGGACAATTTTCTAAAAGACAGGTGTTTCCTTATGCCCTGATGTACCTGGATTTTAAAACAGTAAATTGCTCTGAATGTGCACTAATGGTTTGAGCCCTAGGTTTTGCCCATGAACACTGCATTAGCATTGCAACATAAAAAGTACAGCAAAAACAAATCATATGACCTAAATTAACCCTATGTGTAAAACTACTTTGAAGACATTGTACTAAAAATGCTCATTTCCTCTATCTATGATTACTTTTGGGACACCCTGTGTTATACTTGTTATAACTTTTAAATGTGTGCAAAATTATTTTAACTGTATGATTTTAAATGACTGTAACTACTAAAGAGTTCCTCAAATGCTTTTTGCTCAATCTTTTGCATTTGAGCATGAATTCCACATTTCCATCACATATTGATTGCTTATTTCAAAGCCATTTTAGGGGTGTCCAGAGACAAAAAAATGTCCTTGTCAAAATACTTACTGCCCTGACTGTTAACAGTATTCAGGACAACATATACTGCAAATACACAACAGTGTGAAATGTGGACAAAACAGAAAAATAAATGCCCAGAACCTAATTATAACCCCAAATGCTTCCTTCACAGCCTGTGAAGCACCACAGAGGCATGGAAATAAGGAGTCCTGTGGTAAGGATACAACACACCATTTAACTGGAACCGAGGGTGGTGAGAAGTTTGAGAGAAGTTTGGCAAGGCACAAATACCATGTTTGTCAATGCAGAAATTACTCATGGTAAACTATGGTTCTCTTTTTGATGCAGTTGACTATTTTGTTAATTATTTTGGCATTACACATTCGGACACTAAGCCTCTGACAGTAAGCTTCTTTTTCTATATTTGCATAATATTCAGTACAAAGTTCACTTTGTCAAAACCGGCCACACAAATTTTTAAATATAGCAGACATCTTTTTCCTTTGATTTCTATTATGAACAAAACTATATGTGACTCTATAGCTGCATTTGCAGATTTCCTTATATTTAATTTTAAAACCGATGCACATTTTGAGACAAATATTTGAGGTGTTCTGGTACTTGAATGTTTTCAATAAATGAACATATAAATAAATATGCTAAGAAGACCTGAAAAACTGACCTGCTGGAGAATCATTCATCACCAATTATAAAACTGTGCTTTTAAAACTTTATGTTTTTTTAAATCAAAATTTCACTTTGACACAAGATAGCAAAAGCATATCATTTTTAGTTTTTATTATAATTTTAGCGAAACAGACATTTTGAATGGCCCCAAAATTTGACATGTGCGTTAAGAATCTTTAGATTTATGAAGAATATGGTTATAGAAAAGTTATAGTCAAAGCTGTCACATACACTCAGAATATACATATAATCCTTAGTCTATATAGGATAATGCATGTATGTGGGAATATACTATACATAGTACTGTGCAAATGTCTTAGGCATATGCAACAAACAAAAAATGCTATAGAGCAAAGATGTCTTTAAAAATAATACAACTAAACATGAATATAAACAATCCACTATTGTATGCAAAACAGTATTAAATTAAGTCACTATGAAGTGTAATAACCCTTTCCTTTCAAAAATGCATCAGTGGCCTCAGATTCACTTTGTATAGTTTTATAAGGAAATGAGGATTTTGGAAAATCTGCCGCAGTTCTTCTGGGGACTTTGTCATACCTCTTTCTGTAAAACCGGCTATTTTCTGATGAATTTTCCTTCCTTGGTTCCATCCTTTACTGACAATTATCTTCCTGTTGTGTTTGGAATCTTATTTATTTGTAGAAGTCAAACATTTTAGACCAAATCTCTATTAAAAACAGGGTACCTAAGACTTTTGCACAGTACCATTTGTACACATTTTGAGTGTATGTATGAATGAGGATTGATCATTGTAGATTTTATTATTGTATCAAAGTAACAAAGAAACACAAGTAATAACTCTTTAGTGTCTTACTGTGATGGTTGATTTAATTTCCAGACCAAAACAAAAACATGTGATTTTGGTGGTAAGGTTTTGCTATAAATAATTTAACGCTTTTTGCCATTATACAATACTTTTGTTAACTTAAAAAGTCTAAACATAAATCAGTAAAATATTAAGAAACTCCAGAACTGTTGACACCCTTCAGGGAAATAAGCAATAATTAGTACATATACAATACAAAAACTATTCAGACTGACCACACACACACACACACACACACACACACACACACACACACACACACACACACACACACACAATACATTTTTGCTTTATTTCCTTCAAAACTCCTTTTTCTTCATACATGACAACCATACATAGATCAAAAATCTTTTAACATAGCTGGATATAAAAAAATATATGCAATTAAAATACCATTAAGGACAATGTGGAACATATTTACCAAAAAAAATGCTTACATGGTTAAGATTTTGCAGGATGCATGAGCATACTGCCATCACATGTAGTGAGGAGAGCAAACACCCAAAAATCAGTTTCAGAACTGGATGGTTTAGTTGATTTTTGGGTTGTTCCGAGTCAAAATTTAATGACTACATGCCAACTTGAGAACAACCAAACTCTAGAAGAAGGTAGAAGGTTAGCAGAAAGAAGGTCTTTCTGACAGCAACGAATAAAAATGCAGCACCTAAACCTGACTATTGCAAGAACAATAACGTAAACTGCATTCTCTTGTCAGATTGAAAAGAAGTCTGTTCTTTTTCTATTCTATTCCCAGGAAGGCTTCATTAATTTTTTTGGGGGTACTGATAATATTGAAAACTTTTTCCACAGGAAAAAATAGTTGAAAATGTTAAGCTTAAAATATTGAATGTGTTATTCATTTCATACATAACCTTTGCACAATTTTCTTTAAGGGTGCCAGTAATTCTGGAGTTATTGTAAAATATATATAAACTATTTTAAGAATAACTTATCATGAAACTTAAAAAAAAAAAAAAAAAAAAAATGAAATCAACCCAAAAGCACAATCAATTCTTTGTGGAGCAAAATGTTGGCAAAGGAGTCCCTATACATTACATTTCCATTTGTAGCAGACCAGTTTCTTTTATGTTTGTCCAAGATATGCAAGATAAAAGCTTGAAGAATCAGATAAATGATGTGGGAGCACGGGAATTATGAGCATTACGAGTCAGCCCAGCTCTGCTCGACAATAGCTGAAACTCTCTTCTCATACTCTCGCTTGTTTTCTTGATAAAGTTGTGCTGCCTGGCTGTTGGCTGGACTGTTGGGGTTAGGTTCATCCAACAAGGACTGCGAAGAGGAAAATAATAAATATTACAGTGTGTTCTGTCATATCATTTTTTGTCATTTCTCCCCCACAGTGGCACAACATGGATCAATGTGCCAAACAGAGTTTACACACTAAAGGAAATTTAATTCAGCAATCACTGTAGCATGATATGGAGCAGTCACAATGTGTGCTTCAAATACTTTCTATGCTACAATGAGAAATATTTTAAAAACCACATCAAGATTGCCACTTGTGTTTCTGTAAGAAACATATTGTCATAAATATATTATGCTAATTCTAAATCATTTTATCACACATGGAAACAATACGTTTTTAATTTTTTAGTACTTTTGTGTCAATTTACTGTATATAGGGTATTAACATGGGTTTTCACCAATATCCTATTATTACTCGAGGATTTTCACTCAGTTTCAGTTAAAACAGTCAGTTTATTTTCTTTTTTACAGGTGAAGCTATATAATATTCTTGTAAAAGTACACTACTGAGTTTTTAATTCAGCATTATATAAAGTAGGGTAAAATCATATCAAGTTCCTATCATAGACCGATTAGCCACAACATTAAACAGGTGAAGTAAGATTATCTCCTTATACTGGCACCAGTTAGCAAGTGAACAGTCAGTTCTCAAAGATCTACTGTAATATAATTTGCTGAAAAAGTTATTTCTGGCTATGAGAGGAAGGTGTCAAAAAGAGTGCATTGTAGATTCCTGTGTATGGGGTTACATAACCACAAACTAGCCAGAGTGCCCATATTGACCCCTGTCTACTGCTGAAAGCCCCTACAATGGGCATGTGACCATCAGAACTGGACCACTGCTTAACATCATTGCTGACCAAGTACACCCCTTCATGACGTAGCCAATGGCAATGACTTCTTTAGCAGGGCATTGAACTCTGCCATATTTCTCACACCATTCCTAAATGACGTTTGTAGTGTGCCAAAGAGTTCAAGATGTTGACCTGTCTTGTTAGCCAAATTCCCCAGATCTCAAACTAGCATCTGTGGGCTGTGCTGGGGAAACAACATCTTGTTGCCCAAAGCCACATTTAGAGATTTTGCAGAGCTCATGCCTTGATGGGTCAGAGGTGTTATGGTGGCACAAGGAGCACAATATTAGGCAGTTGGTTATAATGTCATGGCTGATCGAGGTAAATATCTAGGCAACAGTCACCCTGCACCTGGTGGAAACGTGGTTTATCTTCCACTCTTACGAGTTAAACATTACGTTAAAAGTTCAGTGCATCTGTGTTTAAACACAATATCAAAAGTTTTTTGTCAAGATCATCATTTACCTGGATAGAGGTCAGAATAGAGGATACATCATATGTGGGACTCCAGCGATTCTGAAGAATGTCTAAACATATACTGCCATCTGCATAAACTGTGAGATTAAAATGTTATTTTCTCGGAAAACACTGCGACAAAACATATTGTAAAAATACTGACAATGTAGGCTGGTATGGCCGGTTCATACATTATGTATATTATTAAAAGACTGCAGCCTAAAACAGCTGAAATTATTACATTTCCTAAATTTAAATCCTACAAAATACATTAGCAAATATATGCTTCAAACAATATCATACAATCATGATTTAACAGCATTAGAAACAGTTTAAGTCAAAAACAAAGTATATTCTCAAATCTTAGTAGGGCTGGAGAATACACTCACTGAACATTTTACAGCACTGATGGAAATCTTTCAAACACTTTCAAGTTTCCCCATTTTGTTATGTTTCACACTGATCTTAAAATGAATTCTAATCCTTTTTTCCTTTGCATTCTGAAAATAATACTCCAAAATACATTTATTTCTACATATTGTCTCACATATTTCCTACGCATTTTCTTTTGATTTTGTAAATGACCACTGTTAAAAGTGCTATTCAAATAAAAACTGAATTGAATTAAAATCTGGGATTTTATCATCTATTTAAAATAAAGACTGCAATATCCCATTTATCCAAGTATTCAGACTTTTCGTTATTACATTTTCAATCGAGTTCTGGTGCATCGCCCTCATTTAGTGCTCCTTGAAATGCTCCTACAACTTGAACTGGTGTTTTCCTGTGCCTAACTGAATTCACTTCACAGTGAGTGGTAGTAGTAGTTAATGTGGGAGCGCCTGACAGGGAGGAATTGGACATGACTAAAATTAGGGAGAAAATGAGGGAAAAATAGTAATAATAATAATAAAAAAAATAAAAAACAGAACACTCCAAAAAAATAGTTTTTTGTTGTTGTTGTAGAGTAGTATGTGTAGAATGATGAGATAAGATAGTGTCTCTCAAGTGTTACTGTGTGTTACTCAAATAGGCCGTGTAAATACAGCAACAACACTCAAATAGGCTACGGCATGTAAGCGATGATTGGTATTATGGGCATAAAGTGTGCCAAGGAAACAGTCCTCACACCATTTCACCACGTTCACCAGACCAGAGTGTAGACACCTTGGATTCATGCATTTGGCACTAAATTCCTTGTGCAAACTCAACTTTCTTTTTTGGCTGACAAAAGTAGAACCCAACATGGAACAGGGAGTTTTTCCTTGCCACTGTCATCGCCACCTTTGGCTTGCTCATCAGGGACAATCTTATCATTTTGATTCATACACATTAAAAACTTCCATAATTCTTTTGATTGTGTAAAGCTGCTTTGCGACAATAACTATTGTTAAAATTTTGAATAAAATTGAATTCAATTGAATTGAACATGGTCTTGTGCTGTTGTGACCAATCTCAGCACCTCAATATTTGTCAACTTGTCCATCCTGAGATTCCACTCACCACAACAAGTGATTATCCAAATTACTGTTGCCTTTCTTTTAGGTCAAACAGTCTTGTCATTCTCTTTTGACTTTTCCAATCAACAAGGTGTTTCCATCTGTAGAACTGCCTCTAATTTGATGTTTTTCCTTTATTACAGCAATCTGAGCACACTTGAGTAAGACTGCTGTGCAAGAAAATCCAATATCAACAGTTACAGAAAGTCTGAAACCTCTGGGTGTGGCACCAACAATTGTGTCACAGTCCAAATCACAGAGAACCGTCTTTTTCAATTCTGATGGCTGACATATCTTGTATACTGTATGCATGTTTTTTGGACTGCACTGTAGCCACACAATTGGCTGATAATTGCATAAATAAGTGTTCCTAAAAAAAAATCCTCAGTAAGTGTATAACTTCATCTTAGAAAAATCTTTTAGTGTAAAAAAAAAAAAAAAAAGAAATCTGTATAAAGTCTTTTAGAATCATGCTATGTTTTTGTCATATTAAACAAACAAATGACTGACTATGAAGGAGTTTCAGGGGCCTGGAGCCTATCCCAGGCGATTTATGCCACAAGGAAGGGTAACTCCCTTTACTGGGTGCCAATCCATCGCAGGGAACACACCATATACAGACATACACACTAAGGAAAATTTGAGAATGCCAATTAGCCTAATCTGTATGTCTTTGGACTGTGGGAGGAAACCAGACAGTGCTACCCACTACACCATCGTGCTGCCCCTGACTAGCCCTATTTACTAAAAATATTAATATGAACATTTATATCACATTTTGGAAACTTCAGGAAATAGTTGCTCACCGTTTGGGTGGAACATTTTAGAAATAAATCGAACAGTAGGAGGCTTATTTGGATATTCTTCTGAAAATTCTATCACAAGTTTAAATGTTCCTGCAAGAGTAAACACAAGTCACATTACAGAAAACAAAAATTATTTTGCATAGACAAAAACAACAAGCTAAAATAATTAAAGAATAGTTTTGATAACCACTTAAGCCTGTCCCATGTTATTACAGGTTTTTATATTTGCGTGCCATCAAATTACATGAGGCACGGAAAATTTCACATTTTAGGTAATCGCACATTACTTTAAAATATTAAGAAACAGAATTACACAAGTCCACTGCTACATTAACAATGATTTCCTTACATACTGAGGAAAGGATTTTCATCAGTCCCTTACTCTTCCACTGAACCCCCATTTTGTACAGATGAATTATTTAAAAAGACTGCACTGAATGCTGAATTACTGATCTTGCACTGTGATGTAATGAGACAAAAAACAATAACTTACCATCCTCAAATGGTGTTCCGACAGGTCTGAATAAAAAAAATAAAAAATAAAATAATAGAAGTTACTTTGTCTTCATGTGCATTTTGTTTTTTGGCAAACCATTGCTAACAATAAAGTTCCCATGTTTTATCTTTGAAACCAGATCAGATCATGGTTTTAATTTTGCCCCAGTTTCGTTAACAAATATGACCTTTAACTACTCACCCAAAAATAACGGCATTCCACAGCATGATATTGTTTTCTGAGGGAGCACCGCTTACACCAGTTGGTGGGTCTTCCTGGAGCCTAATGAACATTATGCAAACATAAACTTGTGAATAGTCACACTAAAATCCTGCTTTGTTACAGGACCTAAAAGAAACTTGACTTTTGTTTTCTTTACAAAAAAAAACCCCAAAACAAATCACAATAAATAAGGGAAAAACATTTGAATACATGCTCCTACAATTCAGTACCATAGAACCACTTTTAGCACCAATAACAAAGTAAAACGAAGAGGAATTTTCACCCACATGTTTTTTTTTTTTACAACCTTAACATCACTACTAGTTTTCTTTGCATTAGTTCATTATGTATGGTGCCATTTGTTTAAGCACGACACATCTCAGTGCAACTTGTCTTGGGTATACAGATGTCTTGATTTTTCTGGTGTACTTGGGATCATATAAAGTGGAACTCATCACCGTCTGAACAACTGCAAGTTTCTTAAGTCCTGTGACTGCAAAACAAGCCCAAAACATCATGCCTCAGACACTATGCTTCATAGTAGGTATTGTGATGCACTGTTTAGTTTTCATTAAACTGTACATGATGGCACACACCTCCACCTTGATATCGGGCCAAACCATATTGTTCCATAGCTTATGAGGTTTGTCTGAAGCCCCAGTCTGTGCTGGGACCCCAATGCTGGATCCTTCATTTGTAAATATTTGTCTTAACCACATTTGGTGGTGAATATCACCTGGATAAGATACAATCAGATCCAAAAATTTTGGCACCCTTGATGAAGAAAAATGTTTGTGGTTACCTACAGTAGCTCAATAATTACTTTAATTCAATCAAATTTATATTGTTTTTACAATTATTGGCATTCCAAAAAATATTTATGAAATTGGTGTAAAATTTAGTACAGATATTGAATAAATAACCAAATTTCGATCAAATCCAGACAAAAAGGTGCAGATTTCTTTCAACGAGCACTAGGTTCTTCCTCATGGAAAGCAATCTATTGGTTCTTATGATTCTTGTCCAACAAATGATTCTTGTCCAACAAATGATTCTTGTCCAACAAATCCTACAAGGTAGTTTCCATAGATGCTATTACCATATATGGTGACTTCCTGCTTTTTAGCCATTTATCCAGTCAGATGAGTACTCTAGGAACCAGGCAGTGATTTGCAGATAATCCATGGGTTGCCCACGGAGAAATTCCATCTTCTAGGGGCTCTTAAATTCAGGTTCCATGTTTCTGGGACTGCTAAGCCACAGTGCTCAACCATGTAACCACCTTTTAAGTTGACCGAGAGTGCCAAATCTCTCTTTTCATCTGAGACAACAGATATACTCAGGAAGAAACCTACCAAAGTGTTTCAACCTTTACAGAATACAGCAGTGAAAAGCATAATAAGAGAACCCACCTCAAGCTAGTAGCCACTAACCCTATACCCATAGCGCACATGAGATCTGACAGGTCATGGAGCCAAGAAGAAGGGACCGTGGCAGTACGACACCAGTATTTATATAAAATATTGGCATAAGACAGTCATTATTTTATTGAATGGCTCAGCACACATGCCCGATAAGGTTTCCAGGTGATTATTACCACCCATGGCACTTGGAAGGGAGAAAATAAAAAGTAAAATAAATAAATTATGGCATTTTTAAATTTCCAAATAATTGTGCATTTCGGTCACTGAGACATATACAAAACTAGTTTAAGATTAAATAGAGGAGATCACATTTGAACAGAGGTGTTCATACTAATGTTCATATTATTTAGTGTATTTAATTTATTAAATATATATACACACACACAAATATATCGCCAATATTGGCGACATGAATAACTCAGAAGAAATCCATATACATACAGAAATAAGAAATATGAGCCATTTGGCGTCACATTTACTCGTTCACGTTACTGCTACACTGCGAGCTAGTAAGTTAGCATGATTAACATGCCATCTCGCCGTTTTAAATAGCCAACAAGCAAGACTGAAAAACATATAACAAAACAGCAGTCTGGATAAATTCAAGATACCTTTTGAAGTCTCTCATTAGTCGCCTCCTTGCCGGGGTAGACATGTTTCGATTTTAATTTGTCATAAAACGTGTAGGAGTGATAAAAGGGCAGCTTCAGGTCTAGGTACCGTGTTTCTTTCCTCCAAACAACAAGTGACGTCATACCGCCCTCCGCCAGGAAGAAGGCAAGGGAGACGAAATAACTCAATAAATCATATTTATTTCACCAAACCTGACTCCATAAAGGACGCCAGTATTAAACTTCACCAAATTATTATTGCAACATGTGATTTTTGATGAATCTGCTTTGTACAATGTTAGTTTATCTCCATAAATTCTATTGGACAAGCGTTGTGTTTTTGTATTCCCGTCGGGTAGAAACAAATTCAAGGAACAACGTTCCACTTTAAAGAACTCAGGCAGTGTAACGTCTGTCAATATAATCTTATTAAACAGCGTTTGAGCGGTGACGTAATCGTAATAATGTAATAATTATAAGTGGATAAACAATATAGTAGTAGTGTGTGCTAAGATTTTTTCTGGCCATTTGTTTTTCAAATACGGTTTTATACGTGTAGTTTCTCAATGCACAGTATTTCACACTCACCGGCCTCTTGGGGTATTTCATGCTCATTCATACAAGTATCAAATCATTCAATCATGCGGCAGCTGCACGTTGCATAAAATGATGCATATACAAGTCAAGAGCATCAGTTAAAGTGCCACTATTATGCTTTTTCAAATATTTTCTTTCATGCAGTGTGGCATGTAGCTGTAACATAAACTATCTACACTATCTGTGACGCTAGTGCACGATAAATGAAATTTTTGTCTATTAAAAAAAAAGAGTCGGCTCACATTCGCTTAAACGAGTCGTTAGCAAACGGATGTGTTACGGATCCACGTCACTCCGTAACATATTTGCATAATGTCCGCCCATGTTCTACGTCAACTTGCCCGCCATCTTACAATTAACGTTACCACGCTCTTGTTAATGTGACCGAGCATTTATGCCGGGTTCACGCTTAAACACTTCGTAAACACTT
>JAQQZT010000011.1:17103555-17113678 GCA_030068275.1 Clarias platycephalus | reverse complement strand
ATATTGTTTATTTGTAAGTCTTTGTGATTTTCTTATGATTTATCTGTCACTACTTGTGTATGTTAACAAATAAATACTACAAATTAAGTATAATTCCTAAAATTATATTATAGTTCCTAAAAATTTGGGTCGCGGCTTGATGAACCAGTTGAGAACCACTGCTCTAAACTATTCCACACATTGGCATCCTGCGGTAATTTATTTGCTACGGTTGTTAAAGGGTTCAAGGTTTGCTTAAAGATTGCCGATGACTCTGCTGTACAGACATCTAGAGGAAGTTTATTCCACCACCTAATTGCCAGAACAACAAAAAAAAAAAAATTAAAAAAAAAAAAAAAAAATGTCTAGGTGCACGTTTTCCTTGATTCCTAAGAGATGGTGGGACCAGCCAGGCTGTGCTGGAGGATCAGAGGAAACGTGGTGAAGTGCGGTATGTGATACTGTAAGTGGGTGCTCGGCTGATGCGGTTAGCTAAAGAAGGCCAGTAGAGGAAGCGGAGAAGTGAGGAGGTGTGGGAGAGTAGGACTCATTTATAATAATCCAGTGGTCCAATGTTTGTTTGTTCTGCTATAGTGATGAGGGTTTACTGACAATTACACATGCCCAAGAGAGAATCACACATATTTTGACCTCGAACAGTAAGGGTAGGGAATACCTAGGTGCTGATTCAAATTGTACTGCAGTTCTGTTATCACGATTTGAAAAATGTGTTGACTCAATATAAAAAATTTTAGGTACATGAATTGCCACAGAAAATAATTGTGATATGTAATTAAATTGTCTTTCATCCCTCTTCATTGAACAGGCTGTCAACAACTACAAGAGAAGGATAAAGACATTATCTGATATAGACATGGTAGATATTACAAGCACAAACCAGGTGGTGCTGGGTGAACCAATTAAATTGGTTCATTCTTATTAAGGATTTAATGCTGTCAATATGTTCTAATCATGTATGAAAATTTCTGTATTGCTTTATCTTTTGATGCCTGATTTATGATTTCCCCGAAACTATTCAACACATCGGCATCCTGTGTGGTAGGAGTAAATTATTTGCTAACGTTATTTAGAAATAACAGTTATGGCTGATAAACAGATATGTGTTGCTCAGTAAAAATTTGGCGTTTTCTGTTCAAGTAAAATGTTAAACTTTTACATTCTAAATTAGTTTAAACGCTGCCCTTGGTTTTTAAGTGAGTACATTTATGTTACAAAGAATAGGCTACATTTAATTACTCATGGTCAATTCAATTGGTATAAAACTTTTAAGTTACGTCAACAAAAATATAAAACAAAATCTGGGTTATCTCAACATGTTTTAGTTGACTATAGAATTCCATATTTGTTCTGTCATAATTTCAATGTGTTCAAAATGAATACACAATGTTGAAAATGTCTCTGTAGTGGTTAAAACAGCTGATTTATTTTATTTTGTGTATTTCTAACCGGCAATCTTTGGTATAATACGATTATGTCATGATATATCGCGGCTGTGTGATTCTTCACTTCTGAAGTGAGGGGCATGCCAGTTAAAGCTGCAAGTATTTTATGGTAAGTTAATATGAATTTTTACCTAAATTTTAAATGTTGTAGTTGTGGTAGGAGCAAGCTCATTTCCATGTTCATTCACTTTTCCAACTTTTAAGTCACACTTTGATATGGGGTGTGGGATGTTTTTATATTCTGTGCCAATAGTCGACTATACTGTATTTTATGAGAAAAGTGTGTTTGTGGCAAACAAGTAAAAACCTACATTGACTAAACGTAATAATCTTAAACATATTTTTTGGTAAATGACTAGTAATCTTCGCTAAACTTGTGCGGAAAGTCTGTTGGCATATTTTACAATATTTTATAGTTGTCAGAAGAAGCGATTGAGGTATGTTTAATAACAGTCTTAATACGTCTTCTGTTTCTGTCTGATCCAGGATCATTTTGGAAAAAAAGAAAAAAACCTGGTTGTGTTATTTTACTTTGGCAAACTTTCTGGATTCTTCACTTCTGACTGGATCACGGTCAGAGTACTCAGTATTTTATGGTAAGTTAATTGTTCAAATTAAATGCTTTGACATGGGGGGTGTGGGGTTAATGTTTTTTTTCTCATTCTGTTTTTTATTATTCAAAAAATTTATCATCGTTAAGTCATAGTTGAAAATGAGCTATATCTGCATCCTTAAGTTGTAAATTCATCACTTAAATATTGTATTCATCTAGAGTTTAAGAATTTAAAAAGGGGTGAATGTTTTTTGTATTAAATTTCAGACAGAGCGCTGTATCTTGTTATCCCTCACACATTAAATTGTGAGGTAAATTAGTCAGAAATATACACTAAATTCATGTTCACATTATATACTTTTGTGTATTTACAAGAGAAAACACGTTTTGCATTAAATCCATACGGAGCTTGACTTAAATGTCAATTATATTGCAACACTAAGTGATGGTGTATAATCCACAGGTGGGACCAACATGATGTGAATTATATCTGCAAAATATGGAGATGCCTGGAGCATTGTTCCACGTTTTGTACCTTGGGGATGAGATAAGGGGGACCTGACAGACCTGTTGGAGTCAATGCTATTGAGACAGACTCTTTAGTGGAGGCTGTTGATGTTTGTTTTAAAGGGTTTTTGTCTTGTTAACCACACTGAGCAGTGTCTTCCCACCTGGGAATTTCTCCAGCATACTGTAGATCAGATTGATGGACATGAGTCCTCACCTGTTAAATTTTTGAGGACAACTATTTTTTCAGCCTATATTTGAACAATATTTTTATTTTATTTTATTGTTTTGGTTCTTAATGTCATTTTGAAGGAATTGAATCAGTAATAGTTAAATAACTGATAGTTAAAATATCGATATAGGGAATGTTTGATGTCATGTGGGCATTATAAGATTTGTATAGAAAACAACCCTAACCCTATGTTTAAACATTGTATTAAATGCAAAAGAATATATAATTTTTAAAAAGTCAGATTTAAAGTGGTCTCTTGGTTTTATTGTTTTACAGAGAGTGTTCATTTTACATTTGACAAATTGTCACCTTGGGATTATATGGTCCTGTCTGACATTTTTGACAAGATTGAGTTATTCGCTTTTTCTTATTCTGTGACAATCTACATTATGTGAAGTTGTGTACATTTTGGGTCTTTTTTGGAAAAATAAATAAATAAATAAATAAAATGGAATGTGTCAACCCAGCAAGAGTGTTAATTTTACCCACTGGTTGGGTCCAAATGAACAACCCAGAATTCTGGGTTAAATGGTTAAACCTGGCACTTGGGTCAAACCAACCCAACCCGTGTTCTGTCCAATAGAGTCTCAGCGGCTGGGTTAAGGTTTTTTTTTTTTTTTTTTTAACCCAGCAGTTTTTAGTGTACATATCACCCAGTAACTTAATTATCTTCCCTCATTAAATGGATTATTGCTACGTACACATCACACAGAAGGCCCGGGTTCAATTCCCACCCAATGCCCAAACCTCAACCAGTGCTGGTCCCAACGTTGGATAAAATGGGGGGGCTATGTCAGGAAAGGTATCTGAAGTAAAAACCTGTGGCAAGTTATGTTGATCGGATGAACATACAATGCCTTCTACATTTGGACAAATATAACGTAAGAATATTTGACAATGTACTTTTCAGCAGTCTTCCTTCAGAAAGACCTACCCTTTACTTAAAAAAACTATTTAGAAATTTTGGTTTACCAATACATACATTTTATAGTTCATAAAATAAAAAAAAACAGCTTAAAAAAAATAAGCATATGCATAATCTTCTCCTCTAATAGACTGTATAAATAAAGTAGCTCATTTGTTTCAACCCGCAGTAAGCTATATAAAACCTTTTCCCGGCAGTGACAAAATCATCCAAAAGTAGCAGAAATGTCATTTCTGATTTCACTGAAAAGTAATAGGCTAATCCCTTTACCACAACATTGGCCTAAGACGGGAGCCATAGACTTAGATGTCATCGACTGCTTGAAAGCATGTGGTCATTTCCATCCCACTTTGTCAAAACATATTCTTTTGCTCATCAAGGCTACACAAGAACATCTTAGATAATGACAAAAACAGATTGCTTTAGAGGATCAGGCAAGGGGTTTATCCACCGACTTTATTGAGTTTTCTGAGATGCGAATCAACAAATAAATAATGCTAGGCATTTTTCTAGTTTATGATGAGATTTTTGTTCTAAAGGTCTGCCCATAGGGGGCTAAAGTCACTGACTATAGATAGATACAGCAAGCCATACACATTGCTTATTTCTCATAGCTGTAGCTCCTGGTAATCAAACTGGTTATATCACAATGAACTACAATGTATTAATGACAATGTTGTTGGTCTTTCGGCTGCTCCCGACACGGGGTCGGTACAGCGGTCCATCTGGTCCGCACATACAAGCTTGGCTCAGGCTTTACGCCGGATGCCCATCCTGACGCAACCCTCCCATTTTATCCGGGCTTGGGACCGTCACTGCATCCAGTGGCTGGGGTTTGGGCAATGGCTAAATGTGCTAATGACAATGCGGTGTATATTGTATACATGTATACTGGTGCTAAATGTATCCGGGGAATAAACAGGATTCTGACTCTCGACTAGTACACTGTAATTATAAGTATTCACATTCCAGTGCCAAGGCCATCTTGAAAGTTGGACGTCACCTGAGATTATGAGCATGCTGGCCAGTTCAGGTCAGTTTTGGAAAATCATCATAGGAGGCTAATGATTTCAGCTCTCATGTTCTCTAAAGTCCCCTTATTGTTACGTCTGTTAGTGTGCATTTGGCTTAGCATGCTAGTAACAACAAACAAAAAAAAACACACAACTTCACTTTTTGCGGATCATATGAAATATGATAAGTAAACAAAATTACCCTGAAAACTCGAACGAGTTAGCTAGCTAGCCGCGACCTAACGTCAGCTCTC
Organism: Clarias platycephalus; assembly: GCA_030068275.1. Classification (NCBI taxonomy): domain Eukaryota; kingdom Metazoa; phylum Chordata; class Actinopteri; order Siluriformes; family Clariidae; genus Clarias; species Clarias platycephalus. The sequence goes on along the minus strand of JAQQZT010000011.1, from coordinate 17,108,752 downwards.
GAGAGCTAGCACTAGTGCTAACAAAAATAATATTCCAAACATTGCTCTTATGTGCACTTACCGTTTAACAACTCCAGTCTTAATTTTTATCTGGCGTATTCTTGGATCTGACATAATGACGGCGATTTGAGAAAAGGGTAGTAAGAAAACAGTCGCAAATAAAAATGCACCCGAAATAAAAGCTTGCCAAGACTTCCAAAAATACAACTGCGCATGCGTAGATCCAACCTTCTTCTGGGAGCTTTTTAGCGGCTCTCGACCAGCCTATAGATGCATTAGCGCCAGCTGTTGGACTGGAGTGTCGAACATCAGATTGGCAGAAACAAAAGAAAAGAAAAAGATTAAATTATATCTATTAAACCAGTTTGGATTAGATACTTATCCAGGTTACTATATATTTTCCAGGTCGTTTCCCCTCGTAGTGCTTTATTTGTAATGTACATAAGTATTTGACCATTGGTGGCTCAGTGGTAGGTGTTTCGCAGAAGGCCTGGGTTAAATTCCTGACCAAACCCCAGCCACCCCTGACCAGACCAAACCTCAGCCACTCGATACAGTGCTGATCCCAAGCCTGGATAAAATGGGAGGGTTGTGTCAGGAAGGGCATCTGGTGTAAAACCTGTGCCAACTTGTGGACTGGCTAATCTGCTGTGGCGGCCCCTTGATGAGAGCAGCTGAAAGACTAACACTGTAAACCATTCATTTTCCTTTCATCATTCTTACACAACTGCTAGTGTTTCTTTCCCTATTGTACTATAGTATTGTCTCCAGTATGTATGCTTGACTGTTCTTATGTTTTTCCTGACTTTTGCTGGGTCTCTCTTATATTTGATAAGTTTTTTAAGTTGACTGAATGCTCTATTTCTATTTTTAACTGCTTCATGCAGTGTTCGCTCCAACATGGTATGCATATTCCATTTCTAGCATCCTTGTTTTCGGAATCGTTCCTCACACTGTTTGGTCGATTATATTGATTACAGTGGTTCCTCAACATTTAAATTTAATCTATTCTGGAGGCGAGTTCTTAAGATGAAATTTCATATTGCTAAAATGCATTTGTCCATAGGAAATAATGGCATATAAAAACAAAACATTTAGAAAAGACATGTAAATGAAGTAAAATATAACATAAATAGACATTAACCCGCACTAAAATTTAATTTAGTTTTAGTAATTTTATTTAGTTTTTTGGCTGTGTTTTCTATGATATGGATCTTTTCTGTTTTCTTGTTAGTTTGTGCCAAGCAATTAATTATGTCTACCATAAACAGCACAAAGTTAGTTTTTATTTACTATCAGTGTGTCTTCTTTAATTTTGTTACAGCTACCAAGTACCTATTCTCTCTTTTCCTAATATTGATGTGTTTTCTTTGTCCCTTTTGTGTAAGTTTACTCACTCAGTCACCCCCTCACTCATCATCTATATACATCATGTATACACTCATCATGTAAACAGGGTCACAAGGGGCCTGGAGCCTATCTCAGGGGACTTAGGGCATGAGGTGGGGTACACTCTAGACGGGGTGCTAATCCCTCACAGCTTTTCGTCCTACACGTGTTTTCTCTTCAGTTTCCTTCAAGTTAGATAATTTACAAAAAAAAATGTTGCTTTGGTAGTTTGTGTTTAATCCCTTTCCAATCCCTCTGTACTGTTTTCCACTATTCCTTCCTTAATCTCTTCCGTTTCACTTCCTGGGGTCAAAAAGGGTTTGTACATTAAATACGTACTGAGTATGTTAAACATTACATAAACAGAAAATATTTTGCATATACATAAAAAAAGACACGCACAAATATAATTGAAAATTAAAGGCTGTTTAGGCATAAAAGTAATAGAAATTTTCCACACTTAATTGACAGTAGAAATTAAACCTTAGACTATAGTATATCTGTTGCTAAAATGGTAACTGTTAAATGTATCCTTCCACATGGACTACACATGCCAGCCTTGACTCCCCATGTGCATCAGTGAACTTTGGCTCATGACTATGTTGCCAGTTCACCGGTTTTCCTTCCTTGAATCACTTTTGGTATGTCCTGACCACTGCCTCCTGGGAACATACCACAAGAGCTGCAGTTTTGGAGTTGGTCTGTCTCAGTTGTCTAGCCATTACAATTTGGCCCTTCTCACAGTAGCTACATTTTCAATATCTCGTTACAATTGCAGCTGAAATGTAATGCAATAAATTGGACACCAAGTGAACCTATCTACCTAGTTAGAGTTAGAAGGGAAAAAATAAGGGAAAGCATAAGGATTTGAGGTACTTTGACAATGGCCAAATTGTCAGAACCAAAATGTCAGGAAAGAAATAGAAAAAAAAGCAGAATCACTGATTTGGAAAAGGATCACCCCCTCCTAGAATTAATCAATCAGGTTAAACTGATCACCTTTTCAATGGCACACAAAGCCATTTGACTTTCAACTGTGATCAGCTGTGGTGATCTTGATTAGCTCAGCATGAGAAGCTGGAGCATTTCAGTTCTTGATATTGAAATTGAAGCAAACAATCGACTGTGGGTGGCTAGGCACTGTGAAAAGGTGTTATCACTGCCTAAAAGCACAGTGAAGTCTATTATTAAGAAGTGGAATGTATTTGCTAGAACACAGACCCTCCCTGGATTAGGATATCAATCCAAACTGGATGAAAGAGCCAGGAGGAAAATTGTGCAAAAGGCTGCCAAGCCTACAGAAACTCAGGAATTTCTGACAAAATGGTCATTGTGTACATGTGACAACTATAACACAAATTCCCCGCAAATGTGGCTTGTATGGGAGGGTTGCAAGAAAAAAGCCACTCCTCAAGAAAGGAGGGCTGTGACTGTTCGGCCACATACAGTCATGATTAAACTTGTTAAAACGCAGGCAGTCAGATGAGATGAAAATCAATTTATTTAGCCACACCACCAAACTATATGTCTGGAAGAAATACAATAAAAGCTTACCATGCAAATAACACAATTCCTACAGTAAAGAGGAAATGATGAAGTTATATCCACTTGTGTGGGTGTTTCTCTGTAAGATCAGGGAATCCAGGGTGATGTTAAACAGAAGTGGGGACATTGATCCCCCTGCTTAACACCTACCCTCATGTCAATGTCTGGGGAAGCCTCCCCATTCACCCCAATTCTAATCACGCAGTCCATGTACGTGTTCTGGATTAGGCGCATCATGTGATCATGCACATTTCTCACCCGCAGGACCGACAGGGGATGTTAATTTGAGATGGTGTCAAATGTTTTCATAAAGTTTAAAGTTTTCATAAAGACTGGAATATGGAAATGTGTATAAAATGTGATAAAATGTGTATGAATCATAAATATCCCGATGAGCAAGTAGTGGGCGAGAGTGGCAAGGAAAAACTCCCTGAGATAGCAGTAGAAAGAAACTTTGAGAGGAACCAGATTGATAATGGATAACAGGAATTGTTTTGCAGTCATGCTGTGTGTTAGGTGGCTGGAAGTTCAATATAACAGATGATGTCTTTAAGTTAATTTGGAGTCCAGTTCGTTATTGGTGGTTCAGGTAGAATGTCCTAAGAGAACAGCTGTCTGCATCAGCTAAGGCCAAGACCATCTTCATGGTAGTAAAGTGGAACCATCCCCAGTCACCACATGCATCCCAAGGAGACCACATGGGGCATCTATGCGATGATATCGCCAACCAGAAGTGGGCCACCAGGATGAGTCAGACAGGTTCAGAGGGCAGAGGTTGTCTGGATCACTGGAAGCTCAGGAGCGGCATGTACAGCTTGACAGAAAGACACAGGGAGAGAGAGAAAGAAGAGTAAAGAAGAGAAAGACAGTTAGGTATGGTCACAGTCACACACAGTAACATATAATGTGAATGTATATTTAGTGCAGAGAGCAAGCAGGGACTCTGTCAGGACTAACTATGACAGCAAAACTAAAAGAGAGAGCCAGAAGGAAACACAGACATGAAGGCTTCCTGGGATGTAAAGAAAACTCCACCGTAAACAAACCTAAGCGGTCAACTAGAGTGGAGAAGGCAGCATTTAAACATACCAGTTCACAAACTCTACATCAATGAGTCCCCCAATCTGCTCCTTTATCTAAGGCAAATTAATTCACAAAATTGCTTGGCTTCCTGAACATTAACTGGAAGGCTATTCCATAACTTTGGGGCTTTGTAAGAAAAGTGACAATACATTCCTTATCTTGGTAATATTTCTGAGTTGAACAAAATTATATCCTGGTAATAATATCTATATGAGTAAATAAATTACTGGATTCTATAATCATACCAAGGTCTTTTACTGTTGTACTTGATGAAACAGAACGGCCATCCAGAGTTACTACGTAATCTGAAAGCTTACTTCTTCTTACAGCATGTAAGAACCAGAACTTCTTTTTGTCAGGATTAAGTAGAAGGAATTTAATTAACATCCAGTCTTTTATGTGCTTCACACATTGCTCAACTTAATTCAGCTGGAGCCACCATGAAATACCAGCCCTTTCCTCTGTACCTGCCCACCTCGCCCTTAAGAACACAAAGAGTTCATCCATTGGGACAGGACATTGTTCACCTTCCACACCGTCCAAAAGTCAGGTCAGGCAAATCAGGCTGGAATTCGTGGTCATTGTGGCCTCCTGCTCCTGGTTTTACCAGGTCAACCACAGGCGATGAGATCATTGATCATTGGGCCGCCGGAAAACCTGAGCTCCAGTACCTCTAGGAGCTCTACTTCTTGCTATGTTCACAATATTGTGGCACCCCCTCCTTTCGCTTCTGTATAGCTGCTTCAAACCCTCAGGGTTAACAATGGGCTCAGGGGTGTTGGTGACCTCCATTTCTAGAGCATAATTGTTAAGCTTGTTGATTTCATCTCGGTCACTCACAGGGTTCCCCTCACCCATCACAAGCTCCTCATAGCCCAGCTGCCAGCTCCCAGGAGGCGTTTTGGTGATGACTAACTTAGGAGTATCTTCTTTTCCTACTGCCACAATTTCTGTACCTTCGTAGAGGTGCTTGCAGCCTCCATCTCCGAGCAGCCGACCTTGTTTAACCGGATGACAAGGGGGCCGGGTTAGGTTTCAATATATTCTGTATCTCAAAGGAACAGGTTGACTGATACAGTTGTGTTCAAAATAATAGCAGTGTTTTGAAAAAAGTGAGTAAAGCTCCATATCTATATAATAACTTTTAATTTAAATCACATAAATGCATTGGACACCCTGC
>JAQQZT010000011.1:17056837-17068040 GCA_030068275.1 Clarias platycephalus | reverse complement strand
TGTGAAGCTGCTTTGAGGCAATGACAATTGCTAAAAGCGCTATACAAATAAAATTGAATTGAATTGAATTGAATTCTTCTAATTGTGCTGTTATGGACTTTATCATGTCATCAGTGAGGCCTGTAGGATCTGAGATGTAGTTCTTGGCTTTTTGTGTATTTCTCTGAGCATTGCACAATCTGACCTTGTGGTGAATGTGCTAGGATGTCCACTCCTGGAAATATTGGCACGGCTCATGTCTTGAATGCTTTCCACTGCCTGCTTTCCTAATCTTTGCACTGTAGAGCATTAACATTAACACCATAAATTGTTTGGGAATGGTTTTCATGACTCTTTCCAGATTTATATGCAGCAATAAATGCTTTTCTAAGACCACTGATTATGTCCTTCTCACTTGGTATTGTGTTAACACACACCTGAATGCTCCAGACCAGCAAACTGCCAAAACTTCTGCTTTTATAGAGATCTGCACACCTGCGGATCAGTTAATCATGAGGCAATGATTAGCAGCACCTGGCTTCAATTTACCTTCTTAATTCCTGTGGCGGCAGTAAGGGGGTACTTGCCCACATTATTTTCATTTTGGCTTCAGTTTTATTAAATAAATACTGGCATGGTAAAAAAAAAAGAAGTTAATGTTCATATGAGGTTATAGTCACCTAAGATCTGCTACTATTTTTATGATGTTTGTACACAAAAACCTAGAATCTTTTAGACATGAATGTACTTTAGTAATAAGCATAGAGGTAGTTATAGTTCCTGTAAAACAATGTTTTACACAAAAGGCATATTTATTTATTATCAATAGATCATTTGTGAGGTCAGGCACTAATTTTGAATGGGGAGGCCTGGCTTAAAACATGTTTCAATTCATCCCGAATGTTTTCAGTTGGGTTAAGGTCACGGCTCTGTGCAAGCAACCGAAATTCCTTGACACCAACCTTGTCAAACCAAACCTTGCCTTATGGACCTTGCTTTGCTTACAGGGGTTTAAAAAGTGTTGCCACAATGCAAAGCATCGTATTCGGATGTGGACCAACTAACTTTAGGTCTGTGAACCTTCTAGATCTGCTCCTCTCCCTTAAAAAGCTTTGCAGCACTCTTGACTTAACGAAAAATGTTTTGGCTTATTCCGTAACTCTGGGGATTTTTAAGAGAAAGCTCTATCCCTGCTGTTGTTTATATTATATAAGGTACTAACAAATAACCAGCAATGTTTAATTGAATAGGTATGTTAGATCATCATACATGACAAGCAGTTCACTCAGAAACTGTAGAATGAGACCCTTCAGTGCTTTAATGGTCAATAGTAGTTTTTTAAAATCAATGCAAAATGTCACTGCAAGGCAGATGAGTGGTTCAGTGCAGACAAGATAGACTAACTGGAGCTAGTGGAACATCCAGAAAGTAAGGTATTATGGTAATCCAACCTAGAGGTACAAAAAATGAACTCGCTTTTCCTACATTGTTTAGTGACTTTGCAATATTTCTAATATGAAAGAAGGCTATACTAGTAATGTTATCTCCACGAGCTTTCGTTGAAAAACTGAAATTTATTAACACAAATTTTTTGCTGCAGCACATGAAACAGAAAGGCCATTTAGAGTTAGATGTAATTGGAAAGCATGGAAGTTTGTACCATGTTTCTAATTAATTTACCCAGATGAAGCATATAGAGGAAAACCACAACCACATCAATTACTTTTACCACTTTAACTGTAGTTGTCTCAGTGCTACGTGGAGGCCTAAATCCTGACTGATACATTTCATGAATGTTTTTCCTCTGGAGGTATGAGCATAACTGCTGTGCTACTATTTCTAGGATTTTGGAGAAAAGGGGAATTTGATATTGTCCTATAGGTGTACAGCTGTCATGGATTCAGGGGTTGAGTTTTTAATTAGAGGTTAATGACTGCTATTTTAAAAGGATGTAGTACACAGGTTAATGATTATGATAAGTGAAATTGTTTCAGACTCATGAAGGGGAGAAAACATTGTAATCAGTGATCTAATATAGTTATATTGTCATATACATCAAGATTTATCAAATTGTCAAATCTGGGTGTAATGTAATTGCCTAATTGGTCTGTCATCAAAAATATTAATGATCTCCTCATTACTACGTTAGTGGTGTGCATTTGTCTGCGGTAGTCTTATTCTTAGTTAATAGGTAAGCATTTCACTGCATATGGTACAATGTATGACTGTGTATGTGACAAATAAAATTTGAATTAGAATTTAATTTTGTTACAGTATTAAATAAGAATCTATCCATTTACACGATAGTTTTTAAGCATCCTGTTTTAAGGTGAATGTGAAATATTCATACCACAGAGCTACATTACCTAGAGCATAACAAAACCCTGCATTTAGTCACCTGTTCAAGTTGTGTAAAGTCAGACAGTAATCCAATCTAAGTTGCTAAAGCTCTTTACAGTAGCTTACATGAATGGTTAGTTAATGTGGTAGTGTACATAATTATTACTATTATACATTTTAAATGAGATTAGAATGATAATTTGAAAACAGAAACATGACATTATCTTAACATTTCTCATTTCTTTTCTAATTTCTGTCAGATCAGTAATGGTTTCTTACCTGCAGATCAGTGGTCCTGGTATGCACTTATTTTGAGTAAATTTTGTGTGAAAAATGTTTCTGAAACAAATGTTTTTTTACATTTTCATTTAGCCACAGTTCCAATAAAGTGGAACCTGTCCTAAGCCTATGAGCTATGCTGCAAGAAACAAAAGCAGCACCTTTCCAAGTTTGAAGGATATATCCTGCCCTAAAAGTCCAGTCTTGCCCTCAAAGCTCTTTCAGTTGTCTATAAATCTCACATTGTTTTTGGAACAACACCTGGACGTATAGCAGCAGTTCAGTGACCATGACCTGTCATAAGCTTCATCGTCACTCCATGTTGGGACTGGGTCAAAGCAAAATCCATTTCATAGAGCTCCTGATGCAAGAAAACATAGACTTTTATTTGCTGATAACTTCAACCCTGATGTGTATGCATGGTCGGTGGCTTGATGACTAAGTTGTTGTTATCCATCATGTTAAAGTAATATCAGTAAAATTTACTAATATAAATACCAACTGAAAATATACTGGTAAAAAGGAGTCCATATTTACACTCAACCTATTGTTGAGTATAGGAATAAATCCTTTGTCTCCGCTCGATTTTCAGCAAGTTAACCATCTGAACATCTCATACAAAACTTAAGAGAAATAAGCCCTGGCATTGCTACAGAACTATCAAGAGCTTCAGGTGTGTAACAGAAAGTTTATGTTCATGAGACTCAACTGTTACATCCAACACTGTCAATCACCTCATTAAGCACACATTTTTTAAAATCATAAAATAACCCCTATAAAATGCATTACCTGTAAGGAAAATTAATTGCAGAGATATCAAGGTTAACTTCTATGAATTTCATATCATGAAAACCAAACCAAACACTATTCATAAAAACTATTTAACCAAAAACATAATTTTGTTAGCTTTTCCACTGACTATTATAGGATAGGTGGAGTTTAAAAACACTATGTGCTAACGTGGGGAAATTCCAAATGATTGTAAATAGCTACGAACACCAATCCAAGAATAACTATGTCATACTTTCTAATCATTGCATACTTTTAACAACAAATAATACATTTATTGTTGTTCTTTTTGAGTTTGCTTTGTGCCTGTGCAGCATTTGTCGCCTTGTCTGGACAGACTCTATACACATTCATCATTTATTCAAGGGCCATGTTTTATAGCCGAATGTGTGTTACACAGCGTATTTCACTGGGCCCTAGAGAGGGAAGCCTGAGGCAGTGCTGACATTAGAAGAGCATTTGTATTATATTAGAGAGGATGTAATTCAGTTGATAAGAACACTAAAAGTTCTACTGCTGTCCAAAACACACAAAAACAGGATCAGATTTACTGAGTTTTAAAAAAGGCAGTCAGTTTTAGAAATAGAATTTAAGTAGCAACTACTGTTATATATTGTGAAATAATGATACTTTAACAGTAGATATTTACAACCGAAATAAAATTATCTAACGTAGGAACAACTAACAAAATGCTTTGCAGATTACTGATTCGCTAATTACTATTATAGTATGCATTTAATCTGCGTAGAAGAACTTAGAAAGGTGTTTGGTTATGAAGTGTGACATGTTCAAGCTTTACTAAGAGAGTAGCCATGTTTATAAATGCAATCTTAAATAGATTCAATTAGGTTATTGTCCTCACAACTGCATGTTATTTATGTTGAGTCCCCTGTTGAGTCTGATTACTTTCAAGATTTCTTCCTATTGCCAACTCAGGGAGGTTTTCCTTGCCACCGTTGTCCACGACTTGCTCATCAGGGACAATCTGATCATTTTGATTGATACATAATTTCAAACACATTTCCATAACTTTCTTATAATTCTGTAAAGATGCTTTGCGACAATGACCATTGTTAAAAGCACTATACAAATAAAATCTAATTGAATATCAGAGTGCCAAATATTCACAGTGATGAGAAACAACCCTGCATGTAAGAACAACTCCCACAGTTGAAAATCTTAGTTTTCAAATTAATTAATTGCACAGGTTCCCCTGTGGTTCTCGATGTTCGTAGGAAACCATGTAGGTGTGTGTGTGTCATCCAGTGTATATTCCTGGATTGTGGCCGGATTTGTTTTCATGGTTAAAATGCACAGTGGGGCCGGGGACTAGGTGGGGGATCAGGGAAGAATATACACATTTAATTTTTTATTAATATTTCTCATAATCAAGGAAAAACTTACTTTGTTTAATGTTCACACCATTAAGTGATACCAGTTCAGTGTCAGGCTTCATGAACCACGAATTTGAGTCTTATAGATGAAACCACAAACACACAATCATAGCAATTAATTTCCAGGGTCTTATTTAAGCCACGTACAGCCAGCTACTAATTAACAGCATGGTTGCCGTTACAGCATGTAGCTCAAATAGGCAGTTGCCATGGCAATACAGTCATATCTTTCTCTCACTCACACACAGACACACACTTCAATGTCACTGCAAAGCTTTGACAGTTCTGTGTTTTTACAGCAGACATTTAAAACAATAGGCATTTAGAGTTTAAAAATAATTACAATCACAAGAATGTCTCCCAACTCTAGTTTTCTTGCTTTAGTTTGAAGCAAGACCGAAACAAGCACTTAAGTCACAACATGGAGACATCAATGTAATTCAACAACAGAAATAGCTCATTTTCACTGCACTGAAGTGGGCCAGGCAGTAATGTGCTTTTACCTTCTTCCTGGGGCCTCAATGAATATTTTAAACAGTCAAGTTTTATTTCTGTAAAAGAAAATAAACTGACATTAAATAAAGATTTTTTTTTTTTTTTTAATCTTTTTTCCCCCCAATATTTATAGCAACTTTTCCAGTGGGTCAAAACCCACAAACCTTGCATTCAAGATTAATAATTGTGTGTGTCCACATTCTAATAGCTCTGAGGCATCCTTACAACCTACACTCAGGCACGATGGAGAGAGATGCACTCACGTTCTCATAAAAATGACAACAGGACAGCCTTTTCAATGATGGCCCAAAGTGCATGTATATATATGAGAGTTATAGCTATAGCCTGGAAGACTAGTCTCTAATCTTGAATAAAGAACAGCATGCAATAAAGGAGCATAAAGTCCTCCAATCTCCATTTATCTGTAGTGTAGGTGTATTTACTACTAAATTTTAATGTTTCTCTGTGCTGAGTAAAAAAAATGCTAACCTGTTTACACATTATAATAGTAATACACTAATGGTGGTCGAAGGGCAGTTATTGAAATCATTTAAAGAAGTCATACAAAACAGGATACAAGTAAATTAAAACTACAAAGTAACTCAAGAAAGAAGAGCCAAATAATAAGACAGACAGAATATTAATCTGGTAACACACTGTGGTAGACATTTCTCTTTAACAGGATCCACACAGCTACACTGCTACTGTAACCACACATTAGTCCTTCCGTTGTCACAATTCAGACAACAATACAGCTTTTAAATGTTTTTTTAAAAATACCTTTGATTTAAGAATGCATCTTTCACAAATAAAAGAAATGTACCTAATGATTACAGATATTTCCATTTTGAGTGCATCATAAACAGGTTTTCATTTATTTTTCATAAAAGTGAAAAGCTTCTCTATACAGAGAAAATATTGTCTGTGGTAAGTGCACATATGCAGTAGATATGGCAATTAGAGAAACCCCTGCTGAAATATTTCTTCACGCAAGTTTTCTATGCAAGAAAGACCTAATTAGAGTAACGCAATCGCCTTTTGTTAAATCAGTGCTACAATTTGCAAATAAAAGTCATGAACTATATAGGTCATGATCTGGATTTTGAAAGGAAGTCGTCTTATCTTTTGTCAATCATCAACATTTAAATGATCATACATTTAAAAACATGTATCTGGAAGCATTTTGTGTTTTGTCTGTCTATAAGAGTACAGATCTGGACGAAACAAAAAATCAGTTTGCAATAAATTCGGCTTAGATTGCTGGTCCAAAAATAATTTAAGAAAAATGGAGGGAAACTACATGTTTGGTTTGCTATTTATAGTAACTGGAAGAGACAAAAGGTGTTCTCTCTCTTACTCTCTCTAACTCATAGGAATACAAAATGGTCAGTTGGCGTATTTGATGCAGGTTTTTGTTGGGGTGTGTGATAAAGGGTGTAATTCTAGGAGGCACCAAGTGCTATCTGGAGCTCGTGCAGCAGCATGGAGCCGATGACCGTCTTTTCTGTGTTGACAGTTAGTTGAGCGCTGGCATCTTTCTGCATCACACACACCAATACCAGGGAGTCCGAGCTCACCAGCTTGGCTGCAAACCTACACCAAAAAAACAAACGCATTAAAATACAATTTTGTAGAAAATAATACAACACAGTTTAAGCCAAGTTTATTATGCATCCATGTTGTTGCCCCCTTGTTAAATAAGAGGATGAGAGTAACCATAGATAATATATTTGGTTGGTAGTTTGGTGATTTAACTTTTTCTGAGAAGGTTTTATTCTGAGACAAAGACTGAGTGAGAATTTTGAGAAAAAAAGTCAGAATTCTGATTAAGGAAAAAAAGAAAGTCAGAACTCAAATTGTTTCTGATGGCCTTAATCCTCTTCTATACCTTGGGGATGGCACCTCTGGCCAATCAAATTAACTAAAGCATATAGCAGTAGAATTTTTTTTTTTTAAAACAGCAAACTACAGTTCCAGGGTGAGCACTATTCTGCACCCAACACATTTATATGATCTTAAAAGTGAATCATTGATTATTATTTTTTTTTAGCAAACATCGACACATTTAGAGAACATGGAGCACATAAGGGTGAGTAGCATATGTTGCAAATAATAAATACAAAATTATGCACAAGTAATTTTACTCCTGGCTCCTGACTTTTGGATACAAATAAATAATAAATAAAAAAAATAAAAAATAAAAAACAGTATTGGAATTGAGACAAAAACTAAAAAACAATGAATATTCATTTACGTGAACCAACATAATACTTTATGTTGCACGTTTTGCAGAGACCACCTTGAATGTTATATGCACAAAGACAGCTCTTCTGAACCAAGTCTAAATGTGTAAGTACTTGTAAAATCTTGTTTTTAGTGGACCACAATTATCAATATTAACTGCTGTTTAACATGTCTAAATGTAAAAATCAAGTAATTAAAGATGTAAACCTGTGCCTTCTCATGTTTCTTTTGATCTCAAACCCATAGTTATTTATTTTATAACAAGCTATGAATCATTTTATTGTCTGTCTCTATCCAAGCAAGAAATCACACAAAGACAACCAGCTTGTTAGGTCTGTTTTCTTCTTACTTATGTCTGATGGACATTTAGAAATATAAAACAATGTATTGTTTATTGATACTCCTCAGATGACAAAGCTACCTTATTTAAAAAAAAAAAAAAAAAAAAAAAGTGGCCAGCAGACTACAGTTTTCTAAGATATAATGCCTATAAAAAAAATCCAATTACTGAGTAACTAGTGAAGACCACTAAGACATTACTTACAGGTAGAAAATTTGAATTTGGCACAATTATGATTGACACATTTACACGCACTTTAAATCTAACACATTACATGTGAATAGAATACCCTTTTGAATGATAACATAAACAGACCCACCACTTAATGTGATCATGCCTCTCAGAATTCAGATGGTTATGTAAAGGAATACCGCTTTATATGAAACCAGAGCTACAGTGGAGTCAGATTTTTTTTTCATTTAAATTATAAATATGGGCAATGTCAATTCAGCCAAATAATTTGTTTATTCTAATTTAGGTGTGCACATGCAGTTTTTTTTCTTCATTCTAACTGAGCCACTGGATTCATGGATATTAGGCAGTATATCAACAAAGCTATTAAGAAGCTTTGTAAAATAATTCGAGCACAGACAAAAAAAGAATTTGCTAAGTAGAAAACAAACCGAACGTGTTCGCTCAGGAGGAGGCGCAGCTAGTCTATTATGCCAGCTGATTAAAAAGCTATTAGGCGCTGAGAGAGGCCGTCTGTCAATCGTTCTCTCCCACATGCCCACCCACCTGCCCTGTACAGACACTGGGGTCAGAGACCATCTCAAGGGGGAGGGTTTGTGCGACACAAAGAGCACGTATGTGTGTATATCTGAGGTTGATTTTGTAGTGCAGTGAGAGAGAGAGCCCCCTGACAGACACACACACGCCATCTGCTTTCGCTTTGAGACCATATCACAACAATGAAGTGTTTAGTACATGCACAGGTCCCCTTTTTTCAGTCACACACCTCCCATTGCCCAAGACAATGAACCACCCCACTCCATTTCCCCTCTCCTTCCCTCACCCCCCTCCTCTTCCTAACCCAACAGACACATAAACCAACACAAATCCCTATTTAGCTGTGACAGCATCACACAATCTTACCTTCAGGGGCAGTCACAATTGCTAACCAGCTGCCCAAGGCCATACAAATACCACACTCTCAAACATTTCGAAAAGCTACACTTGTGAGAATGTATGGCCATGACACACCAGGCCTGACTGATGATCACCTTACATCATTTCACTTCTCCCCAAACTTCAACCAAAGCCGAGGGTCAACACCCATGTATGTTCTATCCAAGTGAAAGGACAGGCTGATACTGATGCTCTACTTTTTCTTGAATGCTTTAGAGAATGTCCAAGGATTAATAATAAGAGTTGTACCTTCTCAGAACTGCTGATGTAATCATAAAGACTGCCCTTGGCTCTTATTCATAATGTACTCATGTAGGCCATCTTTTCTACACATTCATACTATTTTCTTTTAATGAGCCACAACTGTATACTGTAAATGTATCCATCACCTAGACGAGGATAGATTTCCTTTTAAATCTCATCTGTCTTAAATTTCTTTTTCTTCCTGTCACTTTCATCTCAAGATTTAACTTTACATCTGAAAAGTGCTATACACACACACACACACACACACACACACACACGTTGAAATACAAGGTGTAACATGTGATGTGACAATATTGTGTAATGTTACGACATTTTATTAAAAGGGAATTAAACCCTAAAACACATTAAATGTTTCTATTCAAAGATGTGTCATGTGTTTAGTGGTTCTGGCACTTATTTTGCTGGTTGCTGTGCTGATGTCACAGAAGAATAATGCTAGAGTAGTTACAAGGGCATTTAACAGGAGAAAAATACCATGTATATTAATGAGAAATTAGTCATTAAAATAAGTCATTAGTATTCTCATGTTAGTTTTATGTATCCATTAAAGACTGAATGTGGCCCAATACTCCTTTCTAGGATTAATAAAACATTAAAATAAAAATATAAACTGTAAAACAGATTACTGCATCTGTAAAACTAATGCTTGCTCATTTCTGAGGGAAATGGACCCTACAAGCTTGTTACCCCAATACATCCATTTTAACCAAAAATTATCAACGCACAACGTTGATAATTCAACAAGAGGAAAATGTGTTATGCTTCTTTCGAGTGACTATTCGTTTTCTAGTTAGCACAGGTAATAAAAATAAGACAAGTGATTTTAAACAAGTTACTTTTTTTGAGGATAAATAGCTTTAAGCATTATTACGAATGTTTAAAAAGCAATGCCACCTTGACGATGTGTTATTTCATTTAACAGTACTTTTTCCAAAGTATACACTTAAAAAATTGATGGCAGTGGAGTAGATAATTCTGCATTACTTGTTGACTGATCACAATTTCCAAGGTCGCCCTACACTTTTCCCAGTGTAGTGATAATGACCGTTTAACACAAACAACACTGCCCTCTACTGATACACACAGGAACTGAACTAACAGCTAAAAATAATAACATATTTCCGAGACATATTCAAACACCATTGCCTCACTACTGTTTTTTGTTTCTTAATATTTGATACTGTTTTATCGAAATTTTTACTGTTTTGCTGGAACCTCAACCGAAATACTGTGATTCAATCAGGAAGATGTTTTTCAGGCTCTACTTTTTATACATTTTATTTATTAACAGACAATACTGTGCATGAATGTGCTGAAAGAACGCCCTTCATTGTACATTGCGCTAATTTAATTCAGTAAATGGTGAACTAAACGCTTCAGTTTGATACAAAAAGTGAACATGAGTGTCTTTAACAAAGTTGACACTCGCACGACTGCATGTTAATTAGATTTTTATTATTGCTAACATTGTACTGGACACTGGGACTGTAAACAGAGTTCGAAGTTTAATATTGTGAACTACAAAGGTGAAAAAAAAATATATATATATATTTTAACATGTTTGAGCTAGTTCTTGTGAAGTACAGTATGAACTTGCACAGCACGGTTAACAGCCAATTTCGAGTTGTGGTAAAAGGGTTTAAGGTTTTTTTAATCTTGTAAAACTGTATGAGTGGAAAAATGCCACAATATAGAAACAGAGTTAAATCAGCCTTAAAAAAAATATAGATATGAAATTATTTTAAACATGCCAAGGGGCTTAAAACAAATACTTTTATACTAAAATTAAATACTAAAGATATGTATTGTAATTCATTCATTCATTTTCTATACCGCTTTATCCTATATTCAGGGTCGCGGGGACCTGGAGTCTATCCCAGGAGACTTCGGGCACGAGGCAGGGTACACCCTGGACAGGGTGCCAATCCATCGCAGGGCACACACACAC
>JAQQZT010000011.1:17028693-17045076 GCA_030068275.1 Clarias platycephalus | reverse complement strand
TCTCAAGGTTTCTTCCTATTACCATCTCAGGGAGTTTTTCCTTGCCACTGTCGCCCTCGGCTTGCTCACCAGGGGCTCTCTGACCATATGATTCATACACATTCACATTCCATACAAACTTATATAATTCATTTGATTGTGTGAAGCTGCTTTGTGACAATGACAATTGTTAAAAGCGCTATACAAATAAAAAATTAATTGAATTGTCCTTTCAATCTGTCAATAACTTCCTTGGTGAGTTTCATCGCTGCTCCTCATCGCTGCTCCTCATCCTCATTTTTCTGTCCTTAGGAAAGCACCTTCCACTCCACTTCTGTTGTATGGAAGGGTAGATGGGTTCTGAATCCATGGATACTTCATATCCCAGTGTGGACCTACTGTGGGAATCTTCAACATAGGTGAGTTCCTTCTCTTCCGCTAGAGTCATTTCTTTTCCTCCAGGCTGACAGTTACCACGACGACACTCGGCACACTTTGGTTTGAAGGCTACTCCAATACGGTCCCACTTCGACCGCTCAAGAAAATCCTTGCGAGTGAGCTCTTTGTTTCAGCCTCATGTCTTTTCCCTCTTTGCATTATCTTAAGGATATTTAGGGCTTCAGCCTTTTTAAAGATTTCCTCATACTTGACTGCAGCTGCCCTAATGGACCGAACTAAACATGTCTTTCATATCAGTTTCTGACGCTCGTATACATTCTTGGTAACCCTTTAAGTACATGCAATTTCAACTTTTCTTGATTCACAATCATTGCTAAACTCCATACACGACCCTCTAACTCTGCTCTTTCCCAGTTCACCAAAGCCTTGGTTGCTTCCTTCACCAATCTCAAGATTTCCAGTTGCATATTATAGCCATTGGTATCAACAGACATGGTGACGGCGCGTTCACAAGCTGTCTCAGCCGCAGAGATAGTAGCTGATGTCTCGGCTTGTCCATATCTTTTCCAGAGGTTAGTGTGCACTAGGTCATCAAGCCTTCTTCAAGCCTCGTGTTTCATTCTTCCTCAGTTTCTTTAAAATCACCTTCTTGCTGTGCTAAAAGTGATACCTCTTGTCACGGTGTGCACCTGTGATGGGCAAGCGCCCAAATCTATTAATCGCTCTTCGCTCACTCCGTAGGCTCCCTAGAAAGGCGGCATCGCCTTCTGCAGGTATGCAAAGGAACGGTGCCGGCTGGCGATAATTAACATTAATAGGATCTCGCGCTTGCTCCGAATTATAAAAGCAAGGCGCAGAGTTTAGTCCGGGGTCCAGGAAGTACGTGATGAGGTAGAGTAGAAGAGCGTGGCAAGTGAGCGGGGCGATATGACGCGCCCCAGGGATTTTAAAAAGGACACTGGAAACCGGGAAAGCCGCCTTAGAAGAGAAGCGCCGTTATGGGAACGTGCAGTAGCGCTGCCTCCGCGTGCTCCATTCTGCCACTCCGCCCACTGCTACCCATCGCCAGCCGTGTGCCCGCATGAAAGGTAGGCACTGCCCCGGATCTGCACGTGCACAATCTTTCCTTCCCTTTCTTTCCATCCTCCCTCCTTTAACCCTTTCCTTCCCCATTCTTCCTAAATTCTTCCCAATGGCTCCCTTGTCCCGTAAGACCTCGCCTCGTGTCCGTGCTTCATGGTGCCGCCCGTGCACATAGGGTCGAACACGTTACACTCTACACTCTGAGAGCTTTAATCTCTGCTGGTAACTCAGCCTTGTAATCATTGATTTCAAAAACTTTCCTTGCTCCATAGAAGAGCTTTTTGAATTCCTTTTTAAGTTCTGATTCCAACATATTTTGCACTTCTCTGTAGAGAGTTAGCTTGTTCGGTGAAGCTACTTTTTGCAGAAATTCTCTTTTCAAAGGTTTCTTCAGCCATTCTGCTTAGATGGTATCTTCTTAACTTGACTTACTGGCAGGTGCTGCGAATTGCACAGCACCTATATTGTTATCTCATAGTTACCTAGGCGTAGAGACCGTGAGGTGGCGATTCTCTGTCAAAGACAGTGCTTGTACGTTGAGCCTGTACTTTTGGCTCACTAGTGACTGTGAGGTGTTGCATACTGTGATGTCATACTCTGATTTTGTCACAGTTGTTCCTAGTTAAATAACTTCAGCTTTACCATTCCACTTATTTAAGCTGCACACTGTGTTTTTTCTCTAATACCGTCGCCATATCATGACCTGTTGATAATCACCTATTCTCACCTGGAGAGAAAGCTACTGCATAAAACATACCATTATTCAAACATATACAGTGTTTTCACAGGGAAAACAGTAACTTAAGCCTTAACAAGTAATAATGTAAAAATATAAGTCTTCTATCTACACCTTAAAATGATAGAGTAACAAGGCCATTGCAGCTTTATATTAAATGAATTATTCCCTGTAATAAAACACATGCTAAGTGTTACACTGTATTCAATATTTTAATAAGTACACTTTTAATCTGATACCAGGTCTAAATGAACTCAACAGTGCCATTTCGACAGGGTCGACTGAGTCATGCTTGTTAGTCTTACCTATGGGGCTGAAGTGGTGGATTTTCTGACTGGTGGATGCCGTCTCCACGATATGGATGTTTTGTAGAACGTGGTCACTGTGGTTGCTAAGTGTCAACTGGAGAGAAACCATGTGGTTACCATAGATGCATGGTTGCCGCAGGAAGTGATACTGAGCAGCCAGGCCTTTTCCGGTCATGTTATGGAGCAGCTCAAAAGAACGAACTGGAACAAACACAGGACTGGTCACCTGCATACATACATACATACATACATACATACATACATACATGTTACTCGTATATGCAATGAAAATGCATTAAATAAATACTTTACAATTAAACTACTGAACATAGATTAGACTAGCCTACCTTAAACCTGCTGAATTCACAAAAAAAATGAATTAGGGTTTAGGTACAATATTACTGGTACAGGGTTGGCAGTGTCATGACAGAGGTTATTGCTTTCTGCAATAACTAGAACAACAGGCCTGGTGAGGATTTACTGGTGATGTTGATAGGCTTGTCCATAAAATTTCATGTGGTTTATGTGGTATGACTAGCAATCTGCATCAGTTGGCTTGATATTTATACCAATATGTGTATATCTATGTATACATGTGTTAGATGTCTAGAAAGACTTTTTGCCTATATGTTTCCTGAATAATTTAAAGGTCACTTATTATGCTAAATTTATTTTTATAAAATAAATGTGGGTAATAATTATTTCAGGGTTCACAGCCACCCGGTCATTGGGTATTAAAGTCAAACACATGGGGACACTTCTTTTTTTTTTTTTCAGTCCAGAGGAGGAAATAAAAAAGCATAAAATTTCAACTTCATACAATATATAATTACAAATGTTAATTTCTGAAAAGCACATAAAAGCTCACTTTATGAAGTTCACCTTATAACATCAACATGATAATTAATGAACTATAACACTTATCTTTTGACATATTTCACAGAACAAACTCTAGCCATGCTGTAATACAATAAGCAGATGTGGTGTAGACATTTGGTAATGTCAGGGCAGCCTGTGTTGATAAAGCCAACTGTCATATTAACATCACTTTACCTTGCTCTTTTTTTTTTTTTTTTAGTATGATGACCACACGGCCACTCTACTCAAGGACCAAACAACACTTCACTCATTACTGCCCCCGACACACACACACACACACAGAGATACACACATACACTGATGACCACCTCTGCTCTGTAAGAGTAAACACAAAAGGATAGGAGTGTAACCTTGACCATACATTCTCTCTCTCTCTCACACACACTCCTGAGTACACACACGTTCAGGGTGTGTGTGTGTGTGTGTGTGTGTGTGTGTGTGAGAGAGAGAGAGTTTGATTGAGCACCTTATTATGAATAAACTACAAGGAAGTGGCATGATGGATGGCCACTCCCTTAGTCACCTTCACATTCTGACACAAAATTGCTGACAAACACAACACACATCCCACAGAGGGGAATTTTTTTTTTTATTATTTCTATATACTGTACATTTCTATAAATGCTAGTATAATGTAGTTATATATAAGGGACTTCAATTCAAACAACAAATTAAGATTTAAGCATTGGCTTTAGAGATTGAGCAACTGAACGTGTTCAGTGGTAAATCAGGATTATTAAAGTAATACTGTAAATACTTTTGAGGGGTCATGGACAGTAGCCAGAATTTGAAGACTGTTTGTGCAGTGCAGGCTACACTGAATTTATGTGTGCGTGTGTGTGCGCGTGCGCCCTCACGTGCATGGTTTATATCTTGTCCATGCTACTGAATGATAATGAGGCTCAGACTGGGCACACTACAAATGCATCAGGGTCAGTGCTGGCTGATGGGTATCGAATGAACGAATTATGACACACCCCCTCTGTGTGATGGGGTCAAATGCTCAGCAGGTTTTGGCAAGTTGGCTTGTGCTCGCCTCCGACAGTTCAATTTCCCCAGGCTGATACCTGTCCCCTCATGTTAATCATGAATGAAATGCTATCAGAAATGCTGTTTTTGAATGAATCCCAATGTCAAAATGTTATTAGAGGAAAGAAGCAGACATCACAGCTGACCCCTTTCCCCCCTGCTCACCCACCATCACAGCGCTCCGACAAGAAAAGCTATAATTACTGCTGAAAACAAAATGTGTGTGCATACACACAGACTATTGCTTAACTAAAATTTCACTCTAGGATAACCATGAGACCCAATAAGACTGGCAAACTTGTATTGTTCGATGTTGATCAGCTACTAAAGGCATGTTTTCAGTAATTATTATAATGATATGGGGAAGGCTTCTGCACAAAGATTTCTCGAACCTTAGCCTGCAGTGTCAGTGCTTTCTTTTTAAGTGTCAGAGTTAAAGCTATTCCTTGAAGTCTTTACCACACAATACACAGAGACACACATACCAATCTATGTTACTGAAGATCACGAACTGCAAAGCCCTGTGTGTGTGTGTGTGTGTGTGTGTGTGTGTGTGTGTAATAACAGAACTTACAGTACACTTTTTCCCCCTGGATATTGCACAACATTGAGTGTAGCTATAACTGAGAATTATAGTTTTCTTTAATAAAAAAGAATGTAAAAAAAAAATATATATGAGGGGAAGAAAACCTTCTGGGCATCCTGTTCTGGTTAAATAAATTAGCTTTGAGGTACAGTAGTAAGGGCTCTACACTTCATCTCAGGTGACCCATCACTTACTTTCCTGTCACAGAATGGGCCCAGTGTTTTGTTCCTTACATAACACAGCTAAATTACCAAAATATTTTTGCCTATGAATATAATTTAGTGTAGAATTTAATGCACAAGACTTAGACTTGCATAGGTCTTCATTTAAGCATTAATGAATGCGTTTGTGCGTGTGCGCATGTCTAACAAAGATCAGGCTTAACCACTGTGACCGAGATTCTAAAGGCCTATAATATATTTATGCATAGCATTGACTTGAAATCAGCCGGTTCATTCTCTTCTCAATCTCACTCTTTATTCCAGTTCTGATTAGACTGCAGCCCAGCTTCGTGGGTAGTATTCTAATGACTTGTGCATAACAGCCTATAGCAGCACAGCAGTCCTGATGAGTCTGTCAATCATGCGGCTGTGGACTACCCTACACCCCTCCAATCTCCCCTGTTGACAATCCCATGGTAACCCAGGCAACCCTGCTAACCTGGGGATGATGGAGAGATGAACTCAGACAAGGCGGGAAATTGTCTGCAGGGATTCTGGGATAGATAGCTGAGAAATATAGGCCAAATATAGCTAAGCTTAGGCATATAATGACTAGGTTGGTCAAAGGCAAAACATAATTTCAAATCTGGGCAAAAAAAAAAAAAAATGTCACTAGGCAACCAATGCTTAAATCAATGCTGTACAGCTACAGAAACGACCAATATAATGACAAATATGTGTGATTTATTATGAGTGTGAATGACATGTAGAGTCATAACAGTTTAAAAAAAAAAAAAAAAAAGAACTGTTAAAGCAAACATACAAATTAATTCACCATACGAATTAAGGACACCATACGAATGTGACAGGAGTTAGCAGACGATGGATTTAATGCCTTCATTCAGATGTTGGCCATCTACCAGCTGTCTGTTCTTAATGACATTCTTAATTAACATCTGATTTTTATGTGCACGTTCGAAATGTTTGTTTACACTTGTCAGGTATGCAAGACATTCATGTTTCTATCCTCACCTCTTCACTCAACACTTTTACAAGCAAAAAAAAAAAAAAAAAGCTTTTTGCTTAATGCTCTGCAGCGTGAAACTGAATCAAACCAAACAGAAAAAAAAAAAATCAATTTCAATCTAATTCAAATTGAGAAAACAGACAACATACACAGTGCATGTAGAACAAAATAGGAGCTGCAGAGATTCACTTTCTGCACCTCTATTTGTATTAATCCATAAAAGAAAAGGCAAAAAATACAGGACAGAGAACTGATGAAAGAATTCCCCTTCATTCATCTTTCGGAGACATATTCCTCCCAAAACCCTCACTCTCACTTTCATTCAGATACTTTTCATTGGAAAGGGCAGTCAGTTTCACACTTGAAAACACACACAAATATTTGAGCACCAGAAAAAACATCTCATCCTGCATAGAAGAGAGAACAGCAGGAAATACAGAAGGACATGCATAAAGGAAAATAATCATGAACACACCTGGATGGCTGGGGTAGAGGAGGCTGAAAGTGACAGGCCTTGTAGGTCAGATAAAAGACTTGGGGAGAGGAAGGAGCTCTTAGATGTGGTAACAACAGTGGGTGAAACTACAAAAAAATATATACATATTATGTTCATAAATAGACAAAAGTGCAAATTAATCATAAAAGTACACAAAGACCAAAAAAAAAAAAAAGGTCCATCCTGTATTGATTACAGGAGGGTCGAACTACTCTGTAAAGTCTTCTCAAGCACATCCCAAAGACTTTCAGTGGGGTTAAGGTCAGGTTTCTGTGGAAAAAAAAATTCTTACTCCCAGAATCACTCTTGCACTTTGAGTCCAGAATATGCCTGTGCCATCAGGGAAGAAAAACTCCACAGATGTGATAACCTGGTCATTCAGTACATTCAGGTCATCAGCTGACTTCATTTTACTGCCACATAACAGTGCTGAGCCTAGACCTGACCAAATGAAGTGACCTCAGCTCATACCACTGCTTCCTAAGGCTTGTACAGTGGCAATTATACATGATGGGTGTCAGTTCATGCACTTCCCTTCTTACCCTGTCAATCTGGACTCAGCGGACCACATGACTTTTTCCATTGCTCCAATCTTTATGCTCTCTAGCAAATTCAAGCCTTTTTTTTTTTTTTTTAAACTGAATTTTCTCACCAACAAGTGGTTTCCTTATGGCCACACACCTGTTTAGTCCCAATCAAGTGAGTTTTTATCCAACTTTGTGTGTGAAAATACTCTTACCTTCTATATTAAACAAAGCTATGATTTTTACTGTCCATTAAAATAATTACATTTTTCGTCTGTCCACAATACTATGAAGTTGAGGGTTCAGCACTAACCTTAGTTTTTAATAATGAATTGGTCCCAATTTCTTTAATTTCAGAAATCTCCTTGGTTGTTGTCTACATTTAATTATTGCCAATAATTTGACTGTTCTGCAACACAGAAGCATCTTTTGCATAATCACGGGATACGTCTTCCGATATTGTCGTGTAGGAAATGAGAGGATAATCTCTGCATCAGTTTGTGTTAAAAGAATGGTTGCAGCTGAAACATATTACTCACTGCAGTAATTGTCCTAAAGGTTCTTAAGTTTTTTTTTTTTTTTTTTTTTTTTAATCCAAATGGCAGTTATTTGGCAGGGTGGTGTAGAATGGAGAATTAGAAAACCATTCTTCCAAAGACGTGTGTGTGTGTGTGTCTCAGCATGGGAAAACACAATTACAATCATCCTACAATAGACTTTTTTTTTTTTTAATCCATGTTTTCAAAAGGTTAAATAAGTTTGTCCTTTATAAAGTTCAATCAGACAACCCGCAAAAGTGCTAAAACATTAAATGCAATCTTGACTGTCATTATATATACACACACTTTGATACATGTTTACTCTTGGAAACTTACAGTCATCTAGATCCAAGAGAGAAATCTCTTTTGCTTTCTTAGGTTTCTCCACCTAAAAAAAAAAAAAAAACCAGGACACAAAGACAAAGGAAGAGGGAAATCATGTAAAACATCGAAGTAAACAAAATATTTAAGATAAAATCATGTGTCCAAGTGTCTCAAGAAAGTTTTAGTGAAATTGATGCATGTTAAGACTTATAAAGCAGGCAATGCTTTATACTGTAAATGTGCCATAGCTTTCAGACTAGAGCAAAGACAAATCACAGAAAGATCACTTACATTCCAGAAATTATCACTCTGTATTTGTATAAAACATTTTTTAAAAAGTCTTTATTATGGTGCTTTCACACTTCTGGGGAGAATCCCTTCAGAATTCAATACTGACTGAAAAAAGAAAGTCAGTAGAAAAAAATAACGCCTCACATCATGCAATCATGCCCACATTGCACACACACGACATCTTGAATATTGTTATGCTAGATCATGCAACCCAATTTTGCCATTAGATACTGCACAACTCATTATATTGCCATTAGCCATTATATTGTAAACAATTCCATCGTTTTATACTGTAAATGCAGGTCTGTTAAAATGTATTCTTTAAACAAAAGAACATCATTTTACAATAAAAACAATTATTCATGCTTAATTAAATAACAGGTTAAAACCAGGAAAACATCATAATATAGTCCTTAAAAGAAGAAACATAACATGAAAACTGTATTGCTACTAATCATCACTTTCATCTCCCTCACCTTCTTAACTGGTTTGGGTGTGGTTTTTCGTGTTTGTTTATTTGGAGAGTCTGAATCAGAGTCAGACTCGGAGCTAGAACTGTCCTCTGAGGTCCTCGACTCGCTTCCCGAATCAGTCTTCCCCAAATGCCTGTTGTTTTGGTCAACATCTGAGTCACTGAAAAACACACACACACAGATTTGCTTTAAATGTGTTAAAATATGTGGCATAATTATAACATAAGGCATTCTAATGTTTTAGAAATTTTCAACACAGTAGTTGTGTGTTAATATGCATGCCTTAAAGGCTGATTTTAGCAGGTGATAAAGCAGGTGTTTCGTTGTTATGGTTGACTGATGTAGAATGGGTACCTGTTTATACTGGGTTTTGTGCCTTGTTGAAGTTCTTTGTTTTTCTGAGTTTTCCTTTTTTTCTTGTCAGAACCCAAGTCGGTGCTTTTCTCTGATTGGCTGGAGCTCTCATCAGAACTGCTGCTACTTTCACTATTTTTCTCACTCTCTGTGTTGCTGCTTGACTCTACACACACACACCACAACCATTAAATAGTATAAACAATTTAAATTTACTATGATCCACATGCCTTTCATACACACGCGTGCACACACACACAACCTTCACTACTGCTACTGCTGTCCTCACTGCTGCTATCAGATCCTTCCTCCTCATCCTCTCCAGAGTCTGAGTAGAACTTATCATCTGATGAGGCAGGTTTGGCTTTGCTGAGAGATGGAGCCCATTCATTCTTCTAACACAGACAAAAAATTATTTTTGTTTTACTGTAGTAGAACATAATATTGCAACTAAATACTTATATAGGACATGTACCACTATAAAAAAAAAAATCTCAATTAAATGAATACATTTATTAATAAATAAACAAACAAGGAGAAGAACTTTATGAGACCATTTCATAAGATAGTGAAATAACATATACTGTCATTTAACAAGTCGTATTTAGTAATGGTTATTACCGCTTCCACGACCTCCACATTTCTCACAGACTGGTCAGGAGCCACATCTGGCCAATCAGAGAGCTCCAGATACCCTGTGGCTTTGGAGTTTAGAGTGTGGGATAGTGTGCCAAGCTGAAAACGATCCCGATCTAAATAAGAGAGACATTAAAACAAGTTATAATATATGAACTTTGCATACCACTAAGACGAAGGCATTTCACACTACCAGACTTTTTTTGCCCCTTTGCACCGCAAAGTAATTTTAAATCATTATCGTTAATGGAGGAGTGCATCAACATACAGTAGCCTGAAAAGCCAAAAGTGGGAATCAGTGGATCATTACAAGTGGCGGACAATGAACAGCCAAAACAAGCAACCAAGTTTAAATGGAGGAAAAAAAAGAAAACAAAAAAATACTGTATTTGTGATTGGAGTTAAATAAATAAAAGAAAAAAACTTTTTATATCTTTAATTCTGTATTTTATTCTATTATTAAAATAACATACAGTAACAGTGATAACCATATACTGTACATCCTTTACAAATGCTGGACCCCGCCATAATGCCCTCCAATCCGTCTTGCATTCAACAATAACTTATTAAAAGAATAACTAAAGACTTGCAGTGGGGATTTTATAAAGACTTGCACACTCTCCCTGTGACTGACTACATGTGAAGAATCCATATTAGTGCAGGAATTTATGTGTTTAATCACAGCTAGGCGAGAGGCTGTTGACCTCGCTGACCTGCAGAGATGGGCCGTCAGAGGCGAGAAAATGAGATGCTCTGACACGCTGGTCACAGTAAGAGAATATGGGGGGGGAAAGAAAGCAGACAGAACATGGAAAGATGGAATTGTTACTTCACTATAAAAAGTCTATATGATGGTTAATATTACATTACATCTTTTCCATGACAAGGAGAAGGTTAAAAAAGTACTATTAAGAGCCAAAGCAATATTACTGTTCTGGAATATACATTTGAAGCGTGAGTGGTGGCCCAACTCACTGTAGTCCACACTTCCTGTACAAAGGGTCCAAAATTTTAAACAGACGTTTTTGATATTTTATTGAAAACAAAGAAAGCACATGTTCAATATATTGAGCATTTAATACTTAAGATTCTGAATGATTTTAGAAACCAATTTAAATATAAGCAAATTTGTAACACCAACCATGTCAGATTTTCTGTGTGTTCAGAGGGGATGTTTGCTATCCAAAATACAGGATTTCAGTTTAAAAAGTTAACACCAAGTAAAAGATATCGTCAAAATCTTATGGTGAACTAATAACATTATGAAATACCTGTAGCTAATTAAAAGTAAACTCTGAATTTGGTGGATATGTAATTAACATAACTAAAGCCATAGCTGATAAAACATCCAAGAAGAAAAAGCCATTGTGCTACAACAGATAAAAGTCCGCAGACAATTTATTACCACAGCTGAACTCTTAATTAAATTCTTAATGTTAAGTTCATAAAAACACAAATGGATCACACACAAAAAGCTCTGCTTTGTCTAAATTATTATTCACTAAAAGATAAAGAAAAGAAGCCAGGAGGCACTAGAGGACGATATAATGAGAAATTAGGGAGAGAGAGAGAGAAAGTAATCGCACCGAAAGCGGTGGAAAAAGGAAAATGAAATGAAGCATGCTTAATGACAAAATGAAAGGAACCACTAAGAACATAGGAAGCCAAGACACAAGCAGGAGACGACTCTACAGCCCTCTGTTGTTGTCAGCAAGAACCTCTCTGGTCTAGACCTCTGTGTTACCTTCCATTCAACCAAACAAGAGCACAACAACACTGCCACCTGATGGTGAAATGTTGCAAAATACCACAGAGATCGACCTGGGCAGCAGATGAGAAAGCTTAATTGACAGATCAAGAAAATAAATGAGCCATCACTCAGTGTGACTAAAAAATAATAAAGTGCAACCCAAGTGTCTCAAGAAAGTTTTAGTGAAATTGATGCATGTTAAGACTTATAAAGCAGGCAGTGCTTTATACTGTAAATGTGCCATAGCTTTCAGACTAGAGCAAAGACAAATCACAGAAAGACCACTTACATTCCAGAAATTATCACTGTGTATTTGTATCAAACATTAAAAAAAAAAAGCCTTTATTATGGTGCTTTCACACTTCTGGTGAGAATCCCTTCAGCATTCAATACAGACTGAAAAAAGAAAGTCAGTAGAAAAAAATAACGCCTCATATCATGCAATCATGCCCACATTGCACACACACGACATCTTGAATATTGTTATCAATTAAAACCATGGACAAAATGTGTTCATGGTTTATAGGTAATAAATGGAAAGCGAAATTATATATTTCTGATAAATAGTGATTTTTAAATATGTAAAATTTATGACAATATGATTATTTCAGTTGGTCTAATTACATTTGGGCCCTTAAAAAGAGGGTAGGGTGACGCATTAGGGAAAAATAATTATGCTATTCCACCACTGTAAACCCATTTTGGATGTAAATATTTAAAGCTCAAAAGTACGAACTTTCCACTCATTCGTTATTTATTTCAATTTTAAGATATTGTGGTCGACTGCTAAAATGACTATAACTTGTTAATGTTCAAGAACTCATGAACCTTCCTTTTTCCTACATGAAAACAATCATAAATAGACACAAGTGAATCCTAACATTTTAATATATGGCTTTTGAGGCATTACCAAAGTGCTGCTCCTATTTTTACATATACCCTCAAAACCAAATCTTGTTTATGCTGTGGTTTTTGTTAGTTCTCAAGTATAAATACTAAAAAGCTGTAAATCCTATAAAAAAGTTATTACAGAATATTCTTAAAACAAAAAAAGAAGATATCTTGATAAAGATAATGGGAAAAAGGAGGAAGAGTGTACCTTTAAAGGCAGACTGCAGCACTGGGGCTGGTTTGGGTGCCAGCAGAATCCGCCGTGCGTATTTGCTCAAAGCACCACTTTTCTCATTAGGAACAATCAGCTGCCGGATAAACCTTGTACGATCTCTGATGTCATAGTTCTGATCATACTTTCCCAGATTCAGGATGTACTGTACCAACAGCTTAGTCTGGAGTTAGAGAGAATAAGACATTTTAACAAACTACTTCACCTTGACAGTAACACAGTTGTAGTAAGAAGTTTAAATACACTCATTCTGAAATATAAATATCACATAGCAATATTGGGCTTGCAATTCATTTTTTGAACTGGTCTTCATCCGGATGCTTGTAAAACATCCATCTTTCATAAAAAGAAAACCTAAAGATTTTGGTACATACGTTTTTAAATTATTTTGGGCTTTGCGAAATCAACGCAAGATGATAAATACATACAGGGTCAAAATATACATACAGAACACCTAATATTTAGTTGAATGTCTGTTAGCAATGCTGACTTTAGCAGATACTTTTGGTAGCCAGTAACATGCTTCTGGTAGAATTTAGGTTGGATATGTGACCACTCTGCTTGGCAGAATTAGCAGTGGTAAATTAAATTAGTTGTTTTTTTTTCTTGATTGGGTCGAAGCTACAAAATCTGAAAATTCACTCAATAAATTACATAAATTCAGTTTTATGTTTTATATCTGACTACAATCTTGCCAGAACAAACAGGTCACCAAGACATTAACTGTATGAGACATGTTAAAGTCAAACCAGCTCTGGTGATAAAGTTGCTCGTGAATGACGTTTACATACTGCAAGACCTCAAGCATAACACAGTGATGAGACTTGGCTGTGGCAAAACATTTGAATGGTGCAAATGTTTTAAGGAAGGCCATATATCTGAATAATGATCGCAGCAAAGGTGGCTTGGAGTCCACTGCAGAGCGTTCTCATGAACATTCAGCGAGTGGAAGACTTGATCCTCGAAAATTTACAAATAACTTGTCACCCACTTACAGATTTGACACGTCTGTCTGTGAGAAGTATACACCCGACCAATCATGAACACCTCTTGAACATTACAGGAACTCGGCTAGAAGTTACTGCCACATCCTCCATACAGTCTTGACCTCACTCCAAGCTATGTCCACATGTTTGGGCCATTAAAAGAATTTCAGGGAGGCCATCGTTTCAGACGTGAAGCAGGCAGTCCGATCATGGCTCCAGTGTGCTAGGAAAACTTTCTATCTTGCTGAATCCAAGTACAATGAAAATAGTGATAAGTGCAATGATAAGTGCATTAGTGTAGAAGGGGATTATATAGAGAAAAAGGTAGTTTTTACTCTCTTAACTGTGTGTCTGTTGAACTCAAAACTCCTGGTTTGACTAAAACAGCCCGTGTGTGTATACATTTTTTTTTCTTCTTTAATCTTGTGTTGTTTCCATTACTGTTACTGCTGAGATTTTATGTTTTTTCTTATTTAAAAAAATGCATCATTTAAATAAAGTACTTCCTTTTAGAGTTTCATAAATGCAAACTGTGTATAAAACAAACACATACAGTACACACACTTAATATTGTTTATTGTGCATTGTGTGCTACCTGTTTGGAGTTAGTAAGGTACAGTTTGGCGGCAAGGTTCACTGCTTGCATCTTAACAATGTCCTCTTCACTGGTGAAGGTCTTTGCCACTTTCCTCAGAAGATCAGGAGAGATTTTAGGCACTTGCTCACAGTATTCACCAGTGAGCCACAGAATACTTGCCCTTGCCATTGGCACCTACAAATAAACAAAATTATATAAATAAACACAAAATCACACATATTTGATTATTTAACGAAATGATTAGATTATGTTGATATCTAGAGTATTTATACAGAGCAAAGTAAACCACATCAAGTGGTCCAAATTTACTCTTGCACCACCATTTATGTACATTTTCATTAAAATCCAAGAACTGTGGGAAATGTCTAATGTACTATACCATACAACATACAGTACGTTTAGAGGAGGTAGGTAGTTACAAAAATAATGTTGTACTAAACCAATATAGTTGACATCAGTAAAAATATAGAATAGTCTATTAAATTGATATAATTAAGCAGAAACAGAGCTAAATAATGTGCTGAATTAAATCAAACTACACCAAGCTTCATTTCAAACTAAACTTCACTTCAGACTAAATACCCAATATGTGAAAACACCACTAATACCACACTGGGGTAATTGCTAAATCTTTTGTGCAAAATTAAAATTTCGAATTGAAGTTTTATTTGTCAAAAGGCAAGACATACAGACAGTGTTGCCCCTTTTATAGATGAGATCATTTAAGGCTTATTAAATTTAAAATATTGAAATTTTGTACATTATTTTATGGTCTTATTAATTATTATATTAGTTACTTCTTAGTTCATTCTATCATTTACTAGTCAGCAAAGAAATATGAAACATTATGAAAAGTAAACTGTTAATAAAGAGTGTTTGTGGAATCATTGTTAAGTATAAGCACAGCTGTGATATCTTCCCTCCCTTGTGATATTGCTTAATTATTTACCATTGGAGTACAGAATACTATTATCTAGACTTGAACAAAATCACAGAAGACTCAATGTCTGTGTCTGTGTGATTTACAGCTAATGAAAACCCAAAATTCTGTATCTCAGAAAATTTTAATATTGTAAAAAAAAAAAAAAAAGTTAAATAATGGAGACTCATTGTGTCATACTCTAATCAGCAAATTAACTCAGTCTTTACATGATCTCTCAGTCTGGTTCAGTAAGCTACACAATTATAAGGAAAACTGCTGACTTGACAGTTGTCCAGAAGATGATCTTTGACACCTTCACACGGAGGGCAAGAGAGAAAAAGTAATTGCTAAAGAAGCTGGCTGTTGGCAGAGTGCAGTATCCAAGCACATTAATGGAAAGTTGAATGGACAGGAAAAAATGTGGTAGAAAAAGGTGGACAAGCAACAGGGATCACCGCAGCCATGAGAGGATTGTAAAACGAAGCCCATTTAAAATTTGGGGGAGATTCACAAGGAGTCAGTGCTTCAAAAGCCACCACACACAGGCGCATCCAGGACATGGGCTACAACTGAACACAACATGGGACACAAATTCTTTGTCAGGTCATTCTTGAACCAGAGACAACGTCAGAATAATTTCATTTGGAAATCAAGGTTCCTGTGTCTGGAGGAAGCGAGGAGAGGCACAGAATCCAAGTTGTTTTACACTTTGCAGTCAGTAGTGGATTGGAGAGCCATGTCATCTGCTGGCGTTGGTCCATTATCTTTTAGTAGGTCCAAGATTAGCGCAGCTGTGTAACAGGAAGTTTAAGAGCATTTCATGCTTCAATCTGCTGACCAGCTTTATGGAGATGATGATTTCATTTTCCAGCAGGACTTGTGTTAATTTCGTCAGCTATTTTCAAATTTTAGTCTTAGTCCAGGGATAAATGTCCCCATTAGTTTTGATCATATTTAGGTCTTGTCCTATTTTTTTTTAGTCGAGTAGCCAACTAAAAGTCTGGGCATCTTTGTCTAGTTTTAGAGAACCACCCTAAAGTATAGTCAATGAAACAACATGCTAGCAATAAGATTATTATTAATTAACCCTACACAGACAATCTAGTCAAGCCACCCTTTTTTTTGCTAGACAACAACTGCTAGACATCCACCACAACAACTGCTCCAATACTCTTTTTTT
>JAQQZT010000011.1:16997439-17009892 GCA_030068275.1 Clarias platycephalus | reverse complement strand
AACTTTTCATTACAAAGATATTGCAAGAAAATGACCTCTCTGGGTCATTTTTGACCCACTTGTGCATCCTAGGGTTAATATACTGTAGTTGTGCAACCTCCCTTGTAGTTGCATAGCCATGCAACAAGGTGCCTCTGAAATGAAGGGCCTCTCCAAATTAACATTACTCTGTAGTACAGTTATGGAAATTACCAACCAAGTTATAATAAATAAACCAAGAAATAAATAACCTAAAATTTTTGCATGTGCGCACAAAAGCTTAATCATCCTCTTGCCACTGTGCCTGATAAACTTTATTATATTCATGTTAATTTACAATTCTTAATATATGCAGTCCTCACATGTATTTCACTTTACCATTTTTGGGAGTAAGCCATGCTGTGTCGCGCTTTTGTTTGTGTTTGATGAGGACTGTGGAAGTTTGTAAATGCACTGCCATCAATTCTGCGTCTTCCGCATACTCTGTGTGAATTATCGCATTGATTGGCTTATTACCACGTGTTTAGGAATATTCATTTCCTGCCATACAACAACTTCAGCCTTACTGTATGTTGCACAGAAGATCGGAATGCACATCTGAACATTCATTCCCAATACAGCTATACATTTGCTGCCACCTATCTACCTATCTGTAATAGGCCTTATTCTACCTAAAACCAGTGCAATTCTTATACCCAATTTGGAAGTAAATACAATCACTGCCATTTATATTAAGATGCATGGATTTTACAGGATTGTTTAGTCAGCTAGCAAATTTTTACAATTAAACATAGATGTACTAAAAATGATCACCTTTTCTTAATAATTACTAATTCTACTCTTTTTATTATAATTCAATATTTGACAAATGACTCTACAGAAAGTGATTTTATAAATTGTTGAATGTTAAGGCACTCGCTCAGGAGACTAGCAGTGGCAGTTTGTGCTGGGATTTAAATTTGTGAATTTTATATCCACAGTGCAATGTCTCAACCAAAGAGTTAGCATGCGCTGTTATGTTATGCTCTGCTTACTGCTTATTTTTCTGCACAAAATAATGAGTGAGCTCTATATAGCAACTGCTCTAAGTGCACCGACATGGCATCACCCACATACTGTTTCAAATGCTTTTTTGACCAATATACCCTTGAATCGTTTACATAGGTTATGTTACACAATACTGCTGAACACACACAAAACATTAACTCTTGTTACATTTCATACCTTATAAACTCAACTCAAATCTTTTCAGACAAAAGAAATGACAAAATCCCAGACAAATCACGGCTTACAACATCAGCACAGTGCTACCATTTTCCATTTCTACATCTCCAAATCTTCACTGCACACCACAGCGATTATTCTCCTCCACCAAATCATACATATTCAACTATGCAGCAAGGAATAAGAAATCATTCAACACCAAGACTCTTAAAACCCAGGGTGTCACACACTCACACTACGCTTATTTATTTTTTTTAAACACACAAATATTTCCTTGGGTTTATTGTCTGCTAGGTGCAAACAGTTAATACTGGGTAAACGTAGCACAGCATCAGAAAATCTGAGCCCTGATGTAGGGCAACGAGTGACATTAACTATACTTATCTCTTGCTGCTCCCTACTGGCCTTTCAACCTTAAAAGCAAAAGAACGATAAGACTGCATAAAATTTTACTATCATAATTCACTGCAATCTCATTATTGCTAAATAATTCCTGAATGCTTTGTTACATTAAATTACAACCTCCTGATTCATATGATTTATCCTTCTGGTTTCATATGGCCATCACATTTATTTATTAACTACCCCAGTTTATTCAGGCAAGATATTACTACAGAAAATCAGAGTCTGGGTTTGTGTGTGCCCTGCGATGGATTGGCACCCTGTCCAGGGTGTACCCTGCCACTTTAATACAGGATAAAGCGGAATAGACGATGAGTAAATAAGTGAGATATAAAGTAACCTTAAAAAAAAAAATTTAAAACAATAAACATGTGGATGAAATAAATATTATTCTGTATAAAACGTCGTAGCTAAAAATAAAACTCTTGCACTGTTAGTAAAGAAAGCTACTTCTTCGCGCATGTAGGATCAGGATGCTCATGTAGGAGTCTGCCTTCATGCTTGTACAGTAAGTGATTCACTAGGGGGCAGAGTTGCATGACTCAAACCAGATATTACAGCAAACGTAAAAGAAGAGAACTTCTCTGAGCCAAAAACAAAGACGCTCGGTTTCACTCTAGGAATAATAAACAGCAGTTTTGATCAATGGTAAACAAAGTCATTTTGTACAAAAAAGCATTTTTTACATTTTTTTCTCATCTGTCTTAAGCAGCATCAAATGCTTTATGCATTGTAATCCTAGTAATCACAGAATGCTTTAGCTTTTTCTTCCTTGCTGGGGTTACTATCTGAGCTTCACATATTCTCCCTCATGTGTTTACATGGCCTTTCTCTGGGTTTTCCAAGTTCCCTCCCACTGTCCAAAAATATGCAGATTAGCACCAGCTAATGAATGAACATGTTCATAAATATGCATACTAGAGTTTATCAATTATGCAACTGAATTTTTTTTTTATTTGGTCATTTCAATTACCTGAATCTTTAGGTCAGTTTAGAAACGTTTTTCATCAATTAGGTATACTTGCAAATGTTAAATGGTCCAAGCTGGATGAATTCCATAAAAAAAAAAAAATTAATTTTTTTTTTAAAAAAGCACCGCTTTTGTAAAAAAAAAAATAAATAAATAAATAAATCCAACCTGCTTGCATCAGCTCAATAGTCATCTTTTAAGTTTTCTTTTTGGGAAGCTGGTGGTTACTGCTACCTACTGGACCGAAGTATGGAGCAGAAGATTGGTAGGAAATAAACATCCCTTTGTGAAAGACATTCATAAAATCAACAATGTATTATTGAATACTTTTAGTAGTTCCTAATACTTTATACTATTTCTGCAAGAAATATAGCCACCAAGAAATATATATTAAGAAATATTTAAATAAATTAACCAGTACATTTAAGTGCAGCTGAATTCATTTAAAAATCACAGTGGCAAAAGAAAAATCAATGTTCCTGAGTTGAGCTATGATATTGACCAGAATGAAGTGGTTAATTAAAGGATTAATGGTTGTTATCCTATATAATATGTATGATCTGTATCCTATATAAAATAAATACAATAAAGGAAAATTTTATTTAGATATTTTCATTGGTCATTTATATATGACCCTGCAGCACTTTATAAAACCTCCAGAAAGATAAATGACATGTCCTTACAAATTTTCCAGATACATTATTAAAAAAAAAAAAAAACAATAAGCAGGGCCTGAAGCTTGATTGACATGGACATCATAGCGTCTCAGCACCCTACAGTGTTTCGATACACTGATCAGCCTTAACATTATAACCACTGATAAAAAAATAAAAAAACAAGCATAAGGGTGTGAGCACCTTTGACAAGGGTAGAACTGTGATGGCTAGATGACTGGGTCAGTTCAACTCTAAAACTGCACCTTTTGTGATGTGTTCCCAGTCTTCTGCAGTCAAGACCTACTAAAAATGGTCCAAGAAAACCACCAGGATGCACTACGTGAAAAAGGCGAGCAGGCAGAGGCAGTGTGATGCTTTGGGTAACGTTGTGCTGGGAAACATTTAGTCCTGTCATTCACATGGATGTTACTTTGACATGTACCATTTACATTTACACTGTTGTTGACCAAATCCCCCTCTTCATGGAAATAGTGTTCCCTGATAGTAGGGGCCTCTTTCAGCAGGATAATGCACTCAGTCAGACTACAAAAAATGCTCACAAATAGTTTGCGGAACAGAACAATGAGTTTGAGGTGTTGACTTGGCCTATAAATTATCCAAGTCTCAATCCACTCAAGCATCTGTGGGACGTGCAGGTAAAACAAGTACAGGCCAAGGAGGACCCATTTCACAACTTACAAAGATCTCTTGCTGACAGCTTGGTGCTAAATACCAAAGGATGCCTTCAGAGGTCTAATGGAATGCATGACCCGACTGGGACAACAATTTTTTTGCTGATTGGTGTATATATTATCCAGTTTATGCTTTAAATATTGAATTTTTCTGCCATAATGCACCTGGTATTAAATAGCTACCAGTACCTATTTACCAGATGTGTCACTCTGGACAAGTGATCATTCTTGTCTCCACTGCAATTACTGTGGTTATAAGACTTTTTTTCCCCCTCCCCACTGCAATTGGAACCATGAACACCACAATCCTTTCTCTACCATAGCCTAAAAAAAATGTCCTCATAGATACCCTGTAGCTACACTGCAGAGGATTATTTAAGATTATTTTTTTTGACCCCCCCCCCCCCAACACCACCACACACACACACAGATATACACGTTTTCAGATTTAGAAACACAATAGCATGTGGTCTACATTAGATGTGAGGGTAAGCTGATCCAAGCTGTTAACATATAAACAAATATCTGATAGGCCCCCAAAGAAAGTAGTGTTTAAAATCTAATTTGGCTGGCAGTGGAAATTGAGTCTAGTTGGCTTAGCTGTGTTTTCATACTGACTAATTAAAAATAGTACAAGATGTTTAGCAGTGAGGATTAGTGGTAAAGACTTCCAAATTTCTTTTGACATTTCTAATTAGAAGGGAATTTAAATATAAATCTTATTGAATACATTCACACTGAGAAAGTATCATCTTTTCAGCTTATTGGTTTAAACCTTTGCACATAAAACATCAAATCTTTGCAAAACAATGTGATTTACTAGCAGAGATTTTTTTTTTTTTTTAAACATTACATTTGTCTGGTTCATACCGTACACCTAAGTACTCTGCGACGTAAGTACATTTCTTAAATAAAGTGCTAAGTAATAGTTTACATCCAACTAAACCGCTAAGATATGTGAAAGAACATCCTAACAGTTCTCTGTAACGCGCTCTCTCTCTCGAACACATACAGTAAGTCGCCATACCTTCCGCGCATGCGCATCAGCAGCGTCTACGCGGCACGAACTGGAAACTAACGCTTGGGCGCGCGCGCACACACACACACACATACAAACATGATGAAATAAAATAAAGTTTGTTTGTTTGCTTACTTTTTGAAGTCGCTTGTGAAGAGACCAAAACTAGTGGTCGGTGTGGTCTCCTGACCAACTTCCACGCCTGTCTCCGCTCCTCCTTGGTCATTGTACGACAAACTGTTCGCCGACATCCCTAACATTTAACTTTATAGCTATAAGCTGTTTGGAAGCGTGAGAGTACAAAATGAGCAAACTTGGTTTTAGTTTTACTTATTTTGTAACGTCGGTTTAAAAGATTGAAATGAAAATCCCGTTCTCGGAGTTTTAAAGTGTTCACTGTGCCTACTTCCACGCACAACCGGATGTGTGAGTTGCAGAAGTTTAAGTCACATGATAGGCGCGTGACGCCTCTAATGGTGGCGCCGTTTCCATAGCAAGTCGACGTTTCAAAAATCACTTTAAATCAATTAATAGACCACAAAATGTGCGTGATTTTTTTTTTAAATACAAACATGGCGTTTTTTTCCCAGCGTTTTATTGTCCTTTAGTGTGGTATAGCCCCAGTGGTTCTCAGCACACTGGCCTACACAGCCACCTACATCCACTAGTAAATTCAGCCATGGACAATGCAGATCGAACAGAGCATTAAATTATCTGAAATTTGTGAAATGATTAAGGTACTGAATAATTTATGACCCTCTAACTTACTGAAATGCATAACTTGAGACCAGTAGTGCAGACATCCCATTAGTCCCCAAGGATCCGGAGGCCTCCTGTGAATTCATAGCAGCTCCTTGATGCCTGCAAATCATCTACAATATCAGAGAACTCATGCATGCCCAATAAGAAGAGTTATAGTTTCACTTAGCACAAGACATGTGAAGGATGTTCAGGTAAAATGTTTGCCTTTATATCATGTTATGATGAGCACTTTTTACCTGATGCACCTGAGATTTCATATGTTGTTGGTCTTTCGGCTGCTCCCGGCAAGGGGTCGCCACAGCGGAATATCCAGTCCACACAACATATATTTAAACAAAAATTCTGTTTGGCCTGTGTAGCGGGTATCCCTCAACATGTAACAGCAGGCAGCGCCATCATCATCTTTTATGTCATACTGTGAGGCAATAACATGTCTGCCGAAACACTGGAGCAGCATGAGGAGCTGTAGCGAGTTGACACATACTCCATTTACAGGTTATGGGGACACACGGGGTCCGCCTATGTGCTACAATTTCCTGGAACTCGATTTACATACAGTAAGTGGGAAAGTTGCAGCCCTTGATTAATTTATCAGCAAGTCTGCAGATATGAGTCAAAGCAGACGTTTTGGTAGTTTGCTGGTCTGGAGCATTCAGGTGTGTTTTAACACAATGCCAAGAGTAAAAGACATAAACAATGGTGATAGAGAAGCAATTATTGCTGCACATCAAAAGTTTTACAGTGAGTAAGATTATTCACAAGTAAATAAGATTTGAAGACAGTTGTTTCCCAACTTGCCCTGCGATGGATTGGCACCCTGTCCAGGGTGTACCCCGCCTTGTGCCCTAAGTCTCCTGGGATAGGCTCCAGGCCCCCCGCGACCCTGAATGCAGGATTAAGCGGTATAGAAGATGACTGACTGACTGACTGACTGTTTCCCAACTGTGGACATCTCAGCTCATTCACCCCAAGGTCAGACTGTGCAATGCTCAAAGAAATACAAAAAAAAACCCAAGAACTGTTAAAGTCGCATGACAGCACAATTAGAAGAAGACTAAACAAGTTTAAACTTATTTGAAAAGTTGCCACAATACAGAATCATGACTGAGGCTGCATCTGAACAAACCACAAGGCTCCTGAAACAATGCCCTATGGATAAATGAGACCAAAGTGGATATATTTGGCCTTATTGGCCAACACCATGTTAGGCAAAAACCAAACAACATTTCAGTAGAAAGACCTCATACCCACTGTCAAGCATGGCAGTGCTACTAAAGGTGGTAGATCCAAACTACTGAATTATGGGGGAGCTTAGAATCACCCCCATTTTTTTTTCTTTTTCGCTTCATTTTTGGTAAATAAATAATAGCATGAGAAAAAACCTATATGCTGTAGTTCATCTGAGGTTGCATTTGCCTATTTCTGAGACCAGCTACAATCAGATGAGTTTTATTGTGTTTTTACACAAACAGAATTGAAAGAATTCTAATTTTAAACATGACTAGATACAGTAGATAGATAGATAGATAGATAGATAGATAGATAGATAGATAGATAGATTATAGAAGCATATTATAGAATAGTATAGTATAATATAGTATAGTATAGAAGTAGAAGAACAACAACAAATAAAACTCAATCATTATCCTCAGCTTACTAATATTTTAAGTAAGGAGTCAGTCTTGTCCACAAGCCTGCCTTCCTATATACAGTAGACTGCATGGTATAATGACTACTAGAGGTACAGTATTGTGGGATATAACAAAATAAAACACTAAATAATGGTAACTCCTCTTTTCCAGATTGCGTTCAAAACTGAATCTTCCTGTTTTTCCAAATTGTCTTACATCATGTAGTTAATAAAAACAGCTTTCTCTCTCTGTTTTTTTACTGGCATCAATTTTGACAAAGATGCCAATTCTTAGACAGAACTTTCCACCATTGGTATGAACACTAAACATATACTTTAAGAAGCACATGCATGTTTGGCAAAACGTAACATTCATTTGACTAATGAAACACAGATGTCTGCATGACTGGAGGAGGGTGTGAGTATAAGGTTTGAAAGACCTGACTGCTATGTCCCTCATTATTGACTTTCTAGAATAAGTGCCTCTGTTGAATTTTTTTGCTGACTTTTAGTTGTTAGACCATAAAAGACCTGCAGAATAATCTGTGTGGAATACTCCTTTAAAGTGTCTTTGAAGCTCTTGTGTCATTGTTTCCAAAAACCATGTTAGCTCTTGCAAAGCATGGTCTGCAGTAGATGATGTCATGACGAACTTCAACTGTGCTAGCACTTTTTCCCTCCTAGTGTGGTCCAGAGACTTCAGATTGATGCTCCAGACCAACTGATGCTGTCTTTTCTGTCACCTTATTAATAATTTCTTCAAACATTTGTGCTGTGTGCCATCCTGTGCATAACTCTAGCTACAATGTGGAAGGCTACAGCCAGGTGCATATTGTTCAGCTTCAATGCAACAGAAGCAAACAGCTGATCTAAAGACACAAGAGGAAATTTAAAATAAATGCTCCTGAGAAGAATCCTTGCATCACCAGGCGAGAAGTTTATGTAATCTTTTTTTAGGCAAGAAACCGCATGACTGCAGGGGAGCCTTCCTCAGTGTCTTGAGGGCAGTTTCTCTGCAGGCTCACAGCTTCTCCAGCTCCAATGCTCTAGAGCTGGTATTATTCTCTTCTTTATTTTAATGAGGGCTGAGTATAATACCATATTAAAGAAATATTTCTGAAAATGCACAAACATGGCCCTTTATTTATTTGTTTGTTTGTTTTATTTATTTAATTCTTGACTGAATTCTTGTTCCTCAATCATATTTGTATTTATAATCATATTATAATCATATTTAATTTCAGTAGGGTCATTATTGTATTTTCACATGAATTTCATGTTGCACACTGCTTAGAGAATTAGGTGCTACTTGCTGTGTACATATCAGACAAGAAAGTAATGTATTTCCTAATGTTTTTTTTATTTTTATACTCTTTTTAGAAAAGGAAGCCAACTCGGCTTTACGTCCGTTTGGAAATGACAGTAAGGTACAAGTGCAACACTGGGTTTCACCACACATTCACCACATATTTTTTTGCACTTTGTTTAAAGGTGTTAAAGCTTCCTTCCTATAGTCCTGATTTTGCTGACTTTCACCTGAAAGCAGCACTGTGAGGATAAAGGTTCACTTCTGTTAAAGAATTCAATACAGCAGTGCATTCGTGGTTCGCAGCTTAGCCTAAAACATTTTTAATGAGGGATTATGAAAGCTTGTTGACAGAAGGACAAAGTGTATTGAAAAGCAAGAAGATGATATTGAAATATATACATATGTTTACTCTCAGACTCAAAGATGAATCCATGTCTCGTCAACAGTAATGATTCTTTTTAAGAAACTTTCACTTTCCTTAGAATATCGGCCCAAATTTTGTTTGCAGATATCCAAAAGTTTCTGTTTACGCTCTTCTGTGACTTGTTTCGGCATCAGGTAAACCCTTAAATAAAAAAAATCACTTCATGCTGCATTTTTGTGTGCAAATCAAAAGTATCCGTATATAACCATGACAATTAGAAATGGTAGGACTGGTTGGCCAGTATTATTGGACGTTTGGATGAACATGTTCAGCTGGGAGAATGGCCTTTCTTTGTCTTTATTCTTCAACTGCTAAACTTTTGAATCAACAATTAAACTGTACATTGTGAAATAAATTCTAAAAAATGAGACAATCTAGCTTTGAATCAACTAAACTGATTTGGATACTAACTTTTACAAACAAGAAATGTTCTTTATAATACCATATTCTGTAATTTGGTAAAGAACAAAGAATATGAAATAAGAATATAATAATAAAAATGATACAAATTATACAATTATATATGATTAGTTCCTTGAAATCTATATTTCAGGACAGAAGACTTTGAAAGGTATTGCAACAATAACAGTATGTAATGTATTTTATCATTAACATATGCTGTCCAAATTATAAAAAAAAAAAAAAGAAAAAGAAAAAGAAAACGACCAGATATCCTGATTAAAATGTGACCTTCACAGCTAGGCCCACTTGCTGGCTACACAATGCAGTGTTTCTGAAGATTTTTAAAATTGAAATGTGTTAATGTGAAAATTTATGTGCGTAAACTTGCAAGTATTTGTACGTTTTGTACTTTCTTTCTTGTACGTGTTCTTTCTTTCTTTCTTTTTTTTCGTAAAGAGTACAGCTAAAATTATACACAAGTGCTGCAATGGAAGCTGTTTGTTTGTTTGTAGTACATGCGCTCGTGGCCAGCAGATGTCGCTAGCGGTTCACGGTTATAACTCGTGTGTGGGTCAGGATGTGTACTGTACAATAGCGACGTGTTCCGGCCATTTCAATAATAGTGATTAAATGAAATATTTAAATAAAAGAAAACAAGAATCGACTGCATTTATTGTGACGATGAGTATGAGGATGATAGTTGTGTGTAGTTGTTGCACCTAAAGTGCTAATACTACTGAATAATATATATTTTACCTACTTTCTTTGTCTAAATGAATTTCTGTCAGGTAATAACCCAGCAAACATCTGTACGTTTGAGGGGGGATGGGGGGGTATATATTGAACAACTCTTTGCTAAAAGTCAAACAGCTATACACACAACCCCAGACAACTGTAGACATGTACAAACATATCTGAATGTATTTTTAGGAAATATTCTGTGTCATATTTTTACCAATTTATTCCGTCCTGCCATCGGATCAGTGTTTGCTGGGAAATGGTGGGACAGGGTCCCATACCAGGATGCCACTGTTGGACCCTTGAGCAATTTCCTTCACCCCCAATCAGGCATCAAGTTGGCAACCTGACCCTGTAAATGATTGCCACGGAAACGGCGCCCAATGTGCGGCACGCCTTTTACCCTTTCCTTTTTAGCCACTCCGTTTTCCTCCCACAGTCCAAAGTCATCCAGATTAGGCAAACTGGCTTTCCAAACAAGACTCAATTATGTTGTTGTACCTCTGTACAAAGCTTAATTGACATGTTTTTTTTTTTTATACAGTATCTTTCCTGAGTGGCCTGTACAGTATGTATCCCAATTGGAATATACTGTATAACCATCCCACATATAATATACTGTATTTGGGTATGACATGGGGTGACTTTAAAACTGGATGATTTTATAGAATGAATAACAGTAAGGTTCGCCTTGTAGGCCCTCTGGTTATTATCCAGCAAACATTATTTGAAGACACACAACTCCATTTGAATTGAATGTCTGACTCACAGGCCCATTGCAGAATTCATCCCAAACCTGGTCATTTCTTTTGACAACACACTAACTGTTGGAGACTTTAGTATTCATTCTGAAAATCTAGAAGACCCTTTGAGAACAATGTACTGTATATGTCAAGCTTAGAGTCAGTAGGGATTAATCAGTATATAAATCAGACCCACTTCTATATCTGGTCACACTTCTGATCTTATACTAACACTGAAAAAATATAGAAAAGTCACTTTTCCACAGTTTAAGGTTATTGCAGATCACCCTTAAGATGTGTCTTAAAATGTGTCTTAATGGTAGTAATGTTGCCACATTACTGGGTTAAATATACATTCAC
Source organism: Clarias platycephalus (assembly GCA_030068275.1). Taxonomy (NCBI): domain Eukaryota; kingdom Metazoa; phylum Chordata; class Actinopteri; order Siluriformes; family Clariidae; genus Clarias; species Clarias platycephalus. The sequence continues at coordinate 16,998,583 of JAQQZT010000011.1, read as the reverse complement.
ATTACCTACTCAACAGAACCACAAAGTAATCTACCAGAGTTATTACCTATGATTGAATCATCTGACTCCACAGAACTCCTTCAGGCCACTCTGTGCTAAAAATCAATGTTATGTTATACATTAAATAATGTCGTTAAAAAAAATTATGTTCTTACAACAGATGCAGGCGTAAACTAGAACCTGCATAGTGTCATACTAAATTGGTAGTATTTGAAACAGCATGAGAGGAGATCATCCTGCGCTATAGAAAAGCTCTTAGTGCTGCCATATCAATATATATCTCCACTCTTATAGGAGATAATAAAAGTAATCCTAGATTATTATTTAATGCTGTAGCAAACTTAATAAGTTGACCAAAGACCAATGCATGCCAATAAAAACATAAATTTCCTTCAGGATCAATAAAGTATCTATCTATCTATTGGAAATGATTTAATTCTTTAAAAACAAAAATATCAGCCAAAAAATGTTTGACTCTAAACTTAACGCCAGACAATTTAATAAATAATGATGTAGATAACAATCAAACTATATCAGATCAGTGATTCTTGTGTTCTAGATCCTGTACATACATTTGTATTAAAAAATAGATTTTATTAAAAACAATTGAACCTCTTCAGTGCTGTTGTATAGTGCTGGCTATAGACCTAATTGTTTTAAAGTAGCAGTTATCTAACCCTTCATTATGAACCGTGACCTCGACACCAGTGAGCTGTCCAACTATAGGCCAATATCAAACCTCTCCCTTTATCTCCATGATCCTAAAAAGGGTTGTAGCACCGCAGTTATGCTCATACCTACATAGGAATAATATTCATGAAATATATCTGTCAGGATTAATAGTAGGCCTCATCATAGCACAGAGACGGCATGGATTAAAGCAGTGTTCATCTCAAGGTTTCTTCCTCCTGGGATGTCATGCCAGTGATTTTTTCCAATGATGCCTCTGGCTTGCTCATTGGGGACAAATTGATAAAGCTGTAAATTAAAATTATTTTTTATACTGTATATATACAGTGGGGGAAATAAGTATTTGATCCCCTACAGATTTTATAAGTTTGCCCACTTACAAAGAAATGAAGGGTCTATAATTTTTTATCAAAGGTTTATGGTAAAGGATTGAGACAGAATATCAACCAAAAAT
>JAQQZT010000011.1:16807691-16825525 GCA_030068275.1 Clarias platycephalus | reverse complement strand
GTGAAGCTGCTTTGAGACAATGACCATTGTTAAAAGCGCTATATAAATAAAATTGAATTGAATTGAATTTAATTGAAAAGATAAGATATGCTTTAGTGGGAAAAATGATCAGATAATATAGGCAGGCTTGCGATAGGAACAAAAAGGACACCAGATTAAAAGATTTTTTCATATACACTCACCAGCCTCTTCATAAGGTACACCTATTCAACTGCATTTCTTTTCTTAATGCAAATATCTAATAAGCCAATCACCTAACAGCAACTCAATGCATTTAGGTATGTAGACAATGTCAAAAAGACTGATGTTCAAACCAATTACCAGAATGGGGAAGAAATGACATGGTTGTTGGTACCAGACGGGTTAGTCTGAGTATTACCGAAACTGATGAGCTACTGGGATTTTCACACAAAACCATCTCTAGGGTCAGAGAACAGTCTGAGAAAGCAAAAATATTCACTGAGCACAAGTTCTCTGGCTAAAAATGCCTTGTTGATGCCAGATGTCAGAGGAGAAGGCCAGACAGGTTTCAATTGATAGAAAGGCAGCAGTAACTGTATTAGCATCATGTTACAACTATTAAACCCTGAATCTGCACATTAAACATTGAAGCAGATGGGCAATAGCAACAGAAGACCACACTGGGTGCCACTCAGCTAAGAACAGGAAATTAAGACTACAATTTCAAAACATTGGACAATAGAAGACTTTAAAAGGTCAAAATTAGGAATAAACAATATAAGAGCATGGCTCAGTCCTGCCTTGTATCTGCGGTCCAGGGTGGTGGTGGTCTTATAGTGTGGGGGATATTTTCTTGGCACACTTTGAACCACATAGGGCTAATTGAGCATTGTTTAAATGCCACAGCTTACCTGTGGATTTTTGCTGTCTATGTCCATCCCTTAATGACCACAGGATAATACGGCATTTCACGAAGCTAAAATCATCTCAAATTGGTTTCTCGAACATGACAATGAGTTCGCTGTACTCAATTGGCCTCCACAGTCACAAGATCTCAATCCAATAGGGCATCTTTGGGATGTGTTGCAGCACTTTCTTGAATAGGTGCCATAAAGAATTAAAGAATTAAGGGAGTTCTGATAGCAAAATGGGATCCAACCATGTGCTAGTAAGATATACCTAATGCCTATAGTGGCTGGTGAGTACATATACAGTATATGTGTGTGTGTATGAATATATATATATATATTACTCTAAAGTAAATATGTGCAAAAGTGGTGAGATTAAGGCTCAAATAAAACTCAACACCATTTCTAATACTTGAGTATATTGTATAAAAGTGTTACCACAATTTTGTATGTATTACGCCCACTTAAACCTTGAAAGAAAACAACATCTGAAGTTCCATCTGAAATGTCCTATCTGGATGCTTTCACAGAAAGCAGCTAAATACCAGCATGACATTGCCAGATGGCTCGCATTAACAGACACTGTGATTTAATTTATTGCCAAAAAAAATTTCTGCTTAATTGTTAAGCTTATATTATAAGCATAATAAAAAAAGAACATAGAATTTAATTCTTAATCATAATTTTTATCCTATAACGATCAGATGCTGCTTACTGTGGCATGTCAATTAGCACAAATGATAACCGGAAATTTCTTGGAATACTTGATTGACAGATGTGTCCTTTTTCTTCAACAAAATGGGATCACCATACACACATACCTAACCAGTGTTTTGTTTTACTTACAGAGATCTACACAATTACAACTTTTTTCTTAACCATGGAACAAATTCTTCTGTAATACATTACACTTTTCTGTCACCTTCTGAGTTTACCAGTCCAGAGCTCACCAGTGCATTCTTTCTTTAAGAACACAACGAAGAAGTGATTTGGTATCACATAATGTTTTTTTTTTTCAATTTCAACTCCAATTCACTGGAGTAGACAGTTAAAATAAAAATGTTTGTAAATAGCTATGAGCATGACTTCAATTTATTTAAGGAACTAGAATCAATGATGCAATTAAAAGTTAATTGAATGTCGTTAACTCAAAATGATGAATTTAGTTTAATTGATCAACTTAGAAACATACTTACTTATACTTTTGCATCGTGAAATAAACGTCTGTAGATATAGTAAATCTACAGATTTACAGATATAGTACATATACAGCAAAACCCATCATCATCTATTATACCCAGGTCTCATGTAAGGCAGATGTAGTTAGTGTAAAGATTATATATATCAGTGCAGTAACCTTTTTATGCAAAGTAACACCATCAATAGAAACTGCATATCTTTACCACCAAAGTACAGTCCAGCAGTGAGAAAAGTAACATCAAATACTGTACCTTTACATGATGGCAAATAACATACTTAACTGGACACAGATGTGTGTGACACTGTGCTTATACAGTTTTATACTTTAAATGTTCATTCTTAGTAAAGTCAAACTCTGCTCTTTCGTTTTCTAGCTAGAGAAGCCTTGGAGAGGTCTCCAGCTTTGTAAACGCTCAGATTAATAAATGAACCGCAGTGGACATCCAGAGACCAGCCTCTGCTAATAAGTTCCAGGGACACATGGGTACTTTAAAAGGAATAAGAAAGAAGGCGAAATAAATCAAAGAAAAAATGCCCATGGACACAAAGCGCGGCCGCCCTCGGACGCACGGTTATGATAGAGTGATAGATAGACAGATAGATATATAGATAGCCTTTTCTCTTTAGAAAGGGGATAGGTTCGCTCACTTACTCTCAGGCTTCGGTCCGGGTAAGCGCTCCGCGCCGCGCTCAGCGCCGTGCCGTTAAGGCCCACGAGTGATGGGAGCGTCTGCGACATCCAGTTGGTGATCATGGCCATCGTGCTGAGCACTACACCGATCTTCAGCAGTGGCAGCGGCATCTTTGCGCCCCGGAGCTCTCATTCATTCATGCCACCGCGCGCGCTACCGGAGAACCGCCAGAACGCCTGGAAAAGCCTCGCGCTTTGGGGTCGATGTCTTCTGCTCATGTGTGTCCAAACCGGACGGTGGCATGGTGAGATTTTTCTTTTACGTCGCGGGAGATGATGCGCGTCGGTAAAACAGTACATGAGAAGTGACCGGGCTTCACCTTTCTCAGCCACGTCCCATCACGTAAATCCTTTAGTTTTCTAATGATGAACCTTCGGTGCGCGAGACCGAGGTCCTTCCCGCTGTTACTGACGAGAGAAATGCGCCGGCGCGCGCCTTTTTATTAATAACTGATGTACAATGACGTCAGGGCCACTACGGCACCACGCCCTCGACATCCGCGAGACCTCGTACTCTAGCGCGTGCTCTGCCAAGGTCAACTTTAATTTACTTCAGATCAAACAGGTTGATTTACTGAATCCAGCAGAAGAGGCGTTTAGAGGAAATTCTGTTTTAAATTATATAACGCGAAAATGTGGGCGTGGCAATGCACTAATGATAATTGAGAATGAAGGTGCAGAATTATTTTATTACAGTTCAGTGCTTTACTTAAGAAAAACCAAGCCTCAGTATAGACTGGCAATGATCACACCACAAAGATGATGATAATTGTAACGGAAAACCTGACATAATTAACAACAGATAAAGTTTTAAAACATTCATGTAATTTGCTTACTGCGTGAGAACAAAGAAACAGTTGCGGTGGAGTGCAAGTGTATTAGAATGACTCGAGCGCCCTCTGGTGGCCGTTAACAGCACTGCGCGGTATTGAACCATACTGATTCAGCATCATGCTGCAGAATTAAATAATAATAATAATAATAATAATAATATATTAATAATTACTTGCCTGGGTATCAACTAATATTAAATCAATGATTACGTATATAAGTGCAGTATTCTCTTAATGCAAATTATCATAAGCAATAGAAACTGCATATCACAAAACCGTGTGCCAAGATACAGTACAGCAGAAAGTCAAGTGCTGCCGAAACCACCAACTGGCATCAATTAGTTGTTATAGCATACAGTCATCTCCATAATTATTAATATCATAAGTAGAGATGGAATAAAAAAAATATGAAGACAAAGTCTTTATGATTAATTAATCTCACACTTAAAATATGCAAAATCTAACCTTTAATTAAAGATAATGTATTTTATAAAAAATAGTACATAATCTTCAAGAATAATTGTAACAATAAATTTACACTTATTGTCATTTATTCTCTACCTTGTGCAATCTGCCTTTGCCAACCTGGCAGCACTGACTCCTCTCCTGTAGCATAATGCCTGCTGTGAATACAGAGAAAAGATTCTGAGTCTGCAACTCTACACAAAATCTCTTGTGGTCTCTCTCTTCAGTTCATCCCACAGGCTTTCACATAAGGCAGTAAGGTTTATGTTAGGGTGGCTGTGTGAAGAACTTGATTCTGTTGCCCTTGGACCATTTTTGTGTAAAATTGTAGATATGTTTTGAACCATTGTACTGCCGAAAGACATCAGTAACACATCTTGCAGCCAAATTTTCATTTAAATCTTCTAGGAATTCTTAGAGCCCATGACGCCGTGTACCCTAACATGGTTCCTAGAGCTTTTGGCAGAAAAAACAACCTCACATCATCTTAGATCTTGGACATTTCTTTTCTACATTCTGTTTTAAACACAGCATGCTGCTAAAAAGCTACATTTTGTCATATCTGATCTGTTCTATTAAAAAAAAAAAAATCAAATGAAATGAAATATATAAAGAAGAAATACACCAGATGTAATAATTTTGCCAGAGAAGTTATTGAAATCAATAGCTATCAGATAAACCAAAATAGAGGGGGAAAGAGTTTTTTAAAAATTGTGATTGTAGAGGCTTCAAGTGCATGGTAACATAATAACAGAGGGATATAATGAGCTATGATTTCAAGCGGGAACTAGTGAAAACTGGTTTGTCACCATTTCCTAGTGACAAAGGTGAATTTTGAATTGGCTCTACAAAAGGATGTTTTGTTAGTAAGACACTAGATAATAGACACCAGATAATAAGACACCAGCCATATTTTTATTATAAACTTATCTTTTGCAAATTCATTAACATTGTTAATGTTAATGAATTACAGTAATTATACTGTAAAGAAACACTCACAGAGTGGCACTGAGGTCTATGATGTCTTTCTCAAATCGGCCCATGCATTTATTACTTTTTCCCTTAAAAATTAACTGCAGACTGTCAGTCTTACTGTATTCTTATATTTGCTGCTACCATGAATTAGCAAGTTCATTGTCAACTAGTCAGGCTGTGTTCATGTGAAAGACAGCTGGTAAGGGGTCTTTCGTTTTTGGGCAGTTAAGACCACCTGTTGGTGACACCAGCCACTGGGCAGTTTTTCAACAAGTGCCTGGTCTTTGTTTTTTTCCTAAGAACCATGACTTTATGGAAAATTAGATAATCAGAAAACAAGTCACAGCAAACGTGGATGAGGCAAAGACTGATGCTCTCTTCTTTTTCTTGTTTTCCTTCTTATTCTTTTCTGGTTCTCAAATTTGAAGTTAATATTAACATAGCCTATAACTCTTAACCTCTAAGCACAATTTCTCACTTTAAACACAAATTTCCACACTCCTAAATCTTCCTTTATTAAAAAAAAAATGTTTGTATTCTTTCCTTCCAGTAATCATTAACGCTCATTAAGATCGTTCTTAGTATAAATAACTGAAGCAGAAACTAAAACATTATTTATTATATCATAACTGCCACAACAATATTGTAAATGTATGGTTTACTTTCGCTCTATACTATACATTGGACTTATTTTAATTAAATAAAATAATAAAAAATAAAATAATGCTTTATGTTGAAAGTATTTACATTTACTGTAAGTTGGATAAACAGTGTAGAAATTACAGCACTTTTTTTAAATATTTGGTAACACTTTATGAAAATACCAAAAGCAATTGGACAATGTAACATAATTATAAAATAATATATATATTTTTTTTTAACTTGGTTACAAATATTTTGCTGTCAATGACTGATTACAGTCTGGAACCCGCAGACATCACCAGACTCTAGTTTCCTTCCCTGGTGAGACTCGGCCAGACCTTTACTGTAGTTTTCTTCAATTTGTGCTTGTTCTCGAAGAGTTGTACCTTCAGTTTTGCTTTCAGTGAAATGCACACTTAATTGGGTTCAGGTCAGGTGGCTGACTTGACTATTTCAGAAAATTCCATTTCTATCCTTGGAGTCCATCTGAACTATGAGGTACTATATCCAACATGTTTTCAAGAACTGGGCACAATCTAAACAGATAATATAGCACTATACACTGAACAGCCATAACATTACAACACAAAACATTATGCCCAGCATTCTGTAGGTTCCCCTGTGGTGGCTCTGGTGTGGGGTGGGGTGGGGTGGCCACCCATAATGTTGGCAGCAGAACCTGTGAGAATGGTGGGTTGCGGGGTGAGGCCTCCACGAGTTGGACTTATTTATCTGGTGCATCCCATGGGCGCGCAATTCGACCGGGATTGGAGAGTTTGGAAGCAAGTCCAGCAGCCTTGTTTTTCCCCCCTGCTGGGCCCCGTGCATAGTGCGATGTAGTGTACAGGTGCCTTTCTATCATGACCAGCATTGACTTTTGTCGATTTGTGCTGCATTCGTGTTTCTGTAGGATTGGGATGGACGGGCTGGCTTTTGGGTCCCCATGACCTTTTCACAACTTTATTTATATATAATTGATAATCAATGTTAATGTGTTAATATTATGTGGTTTTAATATTATTAATGATCGGTGTACACTACACACATCAATAAATACAAGAAAACCAATTCAACCTTCATACTGTACATGCCCACACCATATAATTTTTTTCAGTTTCAGTATTTTGATCATGAGCATTTCTATCCTCTTTCTATATACACTTCTGTTTTTATTCTGGCATCAGTTGATCTTTGAATGATATGTTTTGTCAAATTTTAAAATCTGAGCTCCATATTTTGTAACAGTGGTTTTTAACATAAACCCTCTGTGTTTACTCTTACAAGGTCGTCTATTGATTGCTGACTTACACAGATACACCTACCTCCTGGATGTTGCTCTTGATTTTGCCAAGTGTTATAGATAAAAGGTATTTTTCATATCCAGGCAAATAGTTCTTCTCTCATCCACCATAGTTGTTTTCCATCACTTTTTGGTCCTTTTGGTGTTCCTGAGATCATCAGTGCGATCTTTCCTTTAGGAATCTATCAAGTAGCTGATTTGTCCACACACTTAAGAGTGTTTGCCATATCTGATGGGTTGGTTCTGTTATTTCAGCCTGATGATGGCTTGCTTCACTGGCAGCGACAGCTCTCTGGACCTCATATTGAGAGTTAACAACATCAGATTCCAAATGCCAATACCATACCGGAAATAATCTCTAGACCTTTTATCTGCTTACTTGGAAGCAACAGTTAGCAGATGAGCAGCCAACTGTGCAATTATAGAAGGGGACTAAATACAAAAAGTGCTATAAGTCCTACACCATTTACTCAGTATGGATATACATATACTACTGTATATGTACTTCGTTATGCAGCTGAAATAATGTCAATGTTTATATATCTATGGAGCTGAATTTGTGTGTGTTCGTTGTTCGCTGTGTGTGTGTGTGTGTAATGTTGCCTCCATCCTTTATTTTCATCCCCTAAAGCAAAAGCTGTGTCAATATATTTTTTAAAAGAAAGTCCACACTGTTATAGCAGTATAAATATTTATCACACATGCATCATCATTAAGAGCTTTTATAGGTTATCACCAAGGCATCATCTTGTCAAAAGCTGTCATAAGGCTTTTTTCTCCTATAAAAACTGAAATGGAAGCCCTTTAAATTGTCTCATCCTTTAATTTAAATCAAAGGATAGTCTTTATTTATTCATGTGGAATCTGCAAAAGTGGTTAGCGGAGTGCTGTAAAAGAAAAAAAAAGAAACTACTGCTGCAGGCTTATAAATTAATTTGGCCATTTTTATAGAATTAATTATTCATGTAATGGCTCCCTTCTCTTTGCAGGCTCGTAATTATGTCAGGACACAGCTTTTATGATAGCAAGAAGGAAAAATGCATTTTTATGTTCAGATTAGGCTGGAATGGTATAGCAAATTTGTGGTATAATAACTGTAAAACTCAATAGTTCCTGGTCTGTCAGAACCGCATCCAGTAATTTGAGCAGTCCATCTACACATCTATCTATTCAGTTATCCAGCCATATACATATATACTGAATATACATGCAGCCTACTCAGTTGTCATCCAAATGGAGTAAATCAAATAACTGATTCCTCTCACATGCTGTGTTTGAAATGGTCCCTTACTGCCTATGCTGAAAAATCATGAAACAGAATTAGTGAGTAAATAAACAATTTCATGGATGACTGTACACTGGTTTGCTCATCATTGCGTAATATTAGTCATGTCCCTTTGGCAATGCCAAAGCTGTAACCCATCCTCTAGCAGACTTTGCTGTAACTTGAAAATATATAAAATCTATAATACAAATGTAACCTGTTTCTATTATTTTAAGCATTTGTAACCTTCCTTCATCACAACCTTCCTTTATCACTTATACTGTACTGTGTAGCGGAGCTCCTGGAGCCTATCCCAGACTGAGCACGAGGCGGAGTCCAATCCATCGCAGGGCATACACACACCCACACAAACACAATACGATTGCAATGCAATTTGGGAATGCCAATTAGCATAATCTGCATGTCTTTGGACCCTGGGAGGAAACAAGAGTTCCAGAAAGTAACCCACCAAGCACAGGGAGAACCTGGAAACTCCATGCACACAGACCTGAGGCAGGAATCGAATCCTCATCCAGGAGGTGCAAGGCCACTGTGCTAACTACTATGCCACTGTGTCACCTTCATGTTTAACCATCAATATTAGATCAATCCAATCCTGGAATTGAATTGTGTAAGCATGAGATGGTAACATAGATTACTTTACTACTTACATATAGGGGTCCAGATATGTAGGGTGACTGATCTAATCTGTCTAAACGATGTCGAAAACCTCTAAACACTGGATGCCCCATGACCAGCCAAATGAGCTTCAATTGGAAGTGTTAGATCGGCAGGCATCTATAGAAAGATGTCTTTTCTATGACCGGCCAAAGATGTAGTGTTTATATTAACAAAAAGTTTTTTAAAACATTTATTCGTGGATTATTATTGGGCATTCAGTTTAGGGTCTTTTGTCCTGTATAATTTGGTAGTTTTATATTATAAACTCAAAAGATTGTTAGAAATGTACAGAATTTTTGTATGGGAAAAGTTTATCAAAATAATTCCAAATACATTTATTTTAAGCATTGCTGTTCAAGATCAAGGTAAATTTCAAACAAAGCATTTATTGAGAAAATCGTCCAAACAACAACTAATGTTAATCTTAGTTTAAAATTAGTAAGAAAATTGGATTCATTTGCATCTCATGGAGACAGACAAACTCTCATGCAAAGAAACAGAGCTTTTGCTAAGAAAAACTGAGTGAGAAATTGTCATCCTCTCTTTTTTCAATTTTATGCTGCCTTATTTTTTTCTTTTCTGTGTGTGCACAAACCATTTAAACTAAAGTGGAGTGGTGTTTACATAGGATTGTCATTCAATTGCTTATTTAAACAAACAAATTATTAAATAAAATATGCATAATTTGTAATGACATTTTAATGTTATTGTATTATTACAAGGAATATTCTAATTTCCATTACACAGACTTTACATTGAAATGTCCATTACATCTAGAAACAACCATCATTTTGAACTAATTCTGGATGTCTTTGGGAGGTTTGGAACCTCATGGGAACATGAACCTCTTTCCAATCTAACACATCATACCTCATCCAGTCAGTCATAAGACACCTAGTGTTGATGTAAAATGTATAGTGGTACTTACCTCCTTACCTAAATTGGGAGATATGAATGAAGGCATCTAATTTCAAGCTAAATCCGGTCAAAAGCCCAGCTCAATCTGGTCTTGATTCAGTTGTTCTGCCAGCATTTAGTGTTTACTGGGTAAAGTGGACAATTGCTTTTTACCTCAGTAAGATGCCAAACAAAGCAGTGGGGGAAGACTGGAATTCGAAACTATTGATCTTTTGCATTCGCTACAGACTACAACACACCTCCATCACAGACTCTCTCACATTCACCTGACTACTGATTGTGCACTCCTGACCTCAATCACAGCCACCCTCACTCCCAGTACAAAAGGACTTTCACTCCACACTCACATTAAGGAGTGTGCACTCCGTGTATTTCATACTAGTTGTTACCAAGTCTGCTATTGTTGCAGCATCTTAGATGCCATCTGGGAAACATGGGAGCAGGGATTATCACCCAGCATACAGAGGTGAACAGATAGTGGCCCGCTGACTGAACTCCCTACAAAATAGAAACACCAGATCTGGTCCTTAAAGGCACAATACATGGCAATGTGCCTTTATTCAGTGGAAAGATGCCTGCAAGATGAGTTGTCCCAGGTGACTGGTGGTGCAGTTTGCCCAGGGCTATACATCCATCACAAACTACAGGTGCAAAAGTGTAGCTATAGCACTATCATGCAGTGCCTGACCATCAAGTGAGTGATCCTAACCCTTTGATACCATCTGTTGGATCCTGTCTTCATTCTGTGTTCATACTATTCCAAGCTTCAGTGGCTCTACCACATGAAAGACACCAGTGCACAGATAACTTGCTGGTACCTGGCACTTCAGTCATGTCTAAAGTGGTAATTAATTTGGAGGCACAGATGGCTATATGGAGTTTCTCTCTTGCCAAAGGAGGGAGTCAGTAGCAGGCGAGACAATTCCCTCATCTGCATCAGATGGTGAGGGTGTGTGATGAAGAAGATGTAGAAAATGTAGAAGAAGAAATTATTTCAGTGAGCATGCATGTCTCTGATTAATGATGTTTTTTTAATACTGTGTCTTTTGAAGTAGAAAGTGTGTGCTCTTATGTGAAAGTGGTGGTTTTATTTCATTGCAAAAATGTTTGAAAAGTTTTATTTCTTTTCAATTATTCAGATTCATGCACACTCTTTCATACCTCCTTCCCATGTTCTCATTCTTCTCAGGACAGCCAAGTAGTAACACTGACACTTTGCATACAGTATTTCCCCCTGCAAATGTAAGGGGAATGTAACTTGGGCCATTTATGCATTGATGCTGAATCAATAGCTCATTCATTTGATGGGTCTTGTTCTCTTAGCTAAATGTCCCATATTGTTAAGTCGTACAATTATTTTAAAACCTAAAACAGCACAATGGCATTTCTAGTAGATAAGTGCTTTTTTTAGTTTCTTAAGATATGATGATCACAACCAATTTGACATTAGGGACATTAGGTCTGATTCACTATGTCCCATAGCTATCAAACAATTAGAGAACATTTTTACATTCACTGCTTAAGAAAAGCACACATGATTAACAGTAAGTAACACATTTTCATGTAATTTTGGCCAAATTAACTAATGGCTTTTAAAAGTGAAGTTTAAGAAGCAGATTTGGTATGTCTTCCAGAATTCACATCAGAGACAACCATAGAGATTTCCCAAGCTGCTACTAGAGCTATAAATCATGGGTATTTTCCCATACATTTCATAGTAATTTTCATATTTCCTTTTACTCGGTATAGCTGCTTTGTGACAATCATCATTGTTAAAGGCGTTATACAGATAAAACTGAGTTGAATTAAGTATTTCACCAACCGCTCATGAACCCAAAAGAAGGAAAAATGATGGCCTTGCAGAATAGAATATTGAAGCAGTTTGCATTTTCTGCAGACTGGTATATTTTAAGAAATTCATCCATTTTAGAGGATAACATTTTAAAATGTACCATAAATATTTCAAAAGTATGAATTGATTCTGAAACAAAAACCGACCTCTCGGATCAATTAATTGAATCAAAAATAAAAATTAACTTGCTTAACCTTGCTTAACAGATTAAATAGCACAGCTCTAGCTTCTATACACATACTTTATAACTTAGTCAAATAGTAAGCAGTACACACTGAGAAAAAGTGATCCTTAATATCTAAGGCATCATGCCATTCTTTACATAACATTTTGGTATGGAATGGCCATCCTGTTTAAAGTTCTGATAGGAATGTGTTTCTGATCTTGAAATGTGTCACTTTCTCATAGTCCTCAGTCTTTCTAGTACTTGACCTTTAACTTAACTTTCATGACTTACCCCTGCGTCCTCTAAAAGCATTTCCTTTGAAAGCAATTCTGGATCCCATCCTCATCAGAGCATTTCACATCAACCATCTCAACTGCTCAGAGGCAAAGGGGTTCCAAATGAAATATAGTGGCAGGAAAAAGTATATGAACCCCTTGGAATTAATTGGTTTTCTGCATTCGTTTGCCATAACATGTCATCTTCATCTACAGTAAGTAACAACAATAGACATGCACAATGTGCTTAATCTGATAACACATAAACAATTGTAATTTGATGTGACTTTATTGAACACACACTTTAACATTCACAGTGCTGGAGGAAAAAAGTAAATGAACCTTTGGAGTTAATAGCTGGTTGAACGTATTTCGGTGGCAATGGCTTCAAGCATGTGCTTTCGGTAGCTCTAGATCAGACCTGCGCAACATTCAGGAGGATTATTTGACCATTCCTCTTTACAGAACTGCTTCAGCTCAGCCACATTTGTAGGATGTCTGGTGTAAATGAGGTCATTCCACTGCATCTCTATGGAGTAAAAGTCTGGGCTCTTACTGGGCCGCTCCAAAAAGCGAATTTTTCTCTTTTTCTGAACACAAAGCTTTTTCTGAAGCCATTTTGTGGTAGATTTACTTCAGTGCTTTGGGTCATTGAACTGATGCATCGCCCAACTTCTACTCAGCTTCAGCCGAGGGACAGCCACCCTGATATTATCTTGTAGGATATTTTGGTAAACTTGGGAATTAGTTTTTTCCTCGATGATGGCAAGTGGTCCAGGGCCTGAGGCAGTGAAGCAAGCCCAAGTCATAATGTTCCCTCCACCATACTTCACCACTGGGATGATGATTTGATGTTGTTAGGCTTTTTGCACCATACAGAGTGTTGATTATTCTTCCCGAACAATTCAACTTTTGTTTCATCTGTTCACAAAACATTTTCCCAATAACATTGCAGATTGCCAAGGTTCTGTTTGGCAAACTTCAAGACGATTCTGCGTTGTGCCTTTGGAGTCATCTTAACTGGGCACCCATTTCTAGGAAAAGTAGTCACAGTACTAAACTGTCTCTATTTATAGACAATTAGACGAACTGTCGACTGATGGATGCATAAACACTTTTAATATTACTTTGTATTCCTTTCCAGCCTTATGCAGATCAACTGTTCTTGATCAAATGTCTTCCGTAACCTCCTTTTTCATGATTCAAAGATCCTCTTTTTTACACAGATGCTACTAAAGAATAGCAAACTTAAAATGTTTGAGTTTCTTTTATTAATCAATGTAGCTCTAAACTACACCTCCAAACTCATTTCATTCATTGGACTGCAAACTACTGACTCCAATCAGCTTTCAATTAAGTAATTAATCTATGGGTTCTCCTATTTTTCCTCCAGTACTGTGAATGTTTAATGGGTGTCCTCAATAAAGACAATAAATTATAACTGCGTTATCAGCTTAAGCACATTGTGTTTGGTTATTGTTGTGAAGATCAGATCACATGTTATGGCAAATTAATACAGAAAACCAGTTCATTCTAAGGGGCTCACATACTTTTTCTTGGCGCTGTAAGGAAAATAATCCACAGCAGCGTAATGCAGCCAGATGAAAAGTATATACTGTATACACACTCAGTGGTCACTTTATTAGAAACAAAATGTAGTGCGTTATATCATGCAGTTACAAATTAAGAGATCTGGTTAATATTTAGAGCAAACATCAGGCTGGGTAAAACACTGAGTGTAATGATTATGATTATACATAATGACATAGGAGTTGGTGCCAGACAGGCTGGATTGATTCTGCCAAAGACTGCTAATCTCCTGTGGTTACAGTAGGAACCGCTCACTAAAAACCAGGCAAAGTCACTCCTACTGTATCTTAAACTGTCCATTTTTGGTGAATCTGAGCCCCACCATAGCCTCAGCTTCCTTTTCTTGGCTGAGAGAATGTGTTGTGCATTCTGAGATGGTTTTCTGTTCACCATGGTTGTCAGGAGCAGTTATTTAAGAAACCATAGCCTTCCTGTCAGCTCAATCCAGTCTGTCTATTCTCCTCTGACCTCTCTCATCAACAGGTTACAGTATTTCTATCCGCAGAGGTGCAAATGTCTTTCTTTGTCACACCATTCTGGGGAAAATCATCACAATCCCTGAATATCACTAATTTCTTTTTATTGTTTTAAGAAACTAAAAAAGAAAAAAATTAACCATATTGTGTGCGGTCCAGTTGCATGCCAGACAAAGTATATTTTGTGTACTGTATAAATTCCAGAAATGTGGTACTGGTGATCTTGTAGGATTTTGTTACATCATTAACAGTATCTTTGAAATGAAAGTTATGTTTTACATTGTATTGCATTAACAAAAGTTCATTCACTTTTTATGTGAGACATACTTTGAGAACGTTTCATAACACACATGTTCGACAAAACATTACAGACAAATCAGTTTGTTGAGTTTGTTGTAAGTCCATTGTAATTTAGTAATTTTTAAATTGTTATTTATTCTAATTATTGCTGACTTTAACTATACTGCTAGCCAAAAAATTGCAATTGTACCATACTGAATTGCATAATATTGTAATAAAAAATATATTTAAATGTTATTGATTTCTGTCTTTCTGTATATTCTGTTAAATGCTATTGTGATTGGGATCATTTCGACCTATGCTTTTAAAAGTTTTTTTTTTTTTTTTTTTTTTTTACAAAATCTGTTGGTATGGCAAGAGTTAAACTAGCACCACTGGTACCAACAGCCAGACTATGAAATCACCTGATGTTTAATGTGAACATGCACTGAAGCTATTCACGTCCATACTTTTAATTTGATATTATTCTGCATACTGATGTGACATGAATAAAGTAGCCAGGGAGTGTGTGTGGAATTTTATTTATTGTAAATGAACTGTTATTGTACTTGACCTAGTTTTTAAAATGTAAAGTATAATAGTGATACTAAATAAGTCGAAACAGAAACAGATGCATCAGGTCTCGTTTTGAACTTTTTGAAGATGCCCTGATGAGGTCAGTTTAAGGTCACGAGTTCGTTTTGGTTTCACAAAGACATTATCATTTGCTGTGTTTGCGGAGCTCTCGCGCACTATGAAATGAGCGTTTGCGGCAGATTCCACAGGCTATACGCGACTTTAACGCTGTTGTCGGTAAACCGCTTAAATCGCGGGGACTTCCCCGACCCGTTCCCGCCGCGGCGATAACGCGTGATGTTGGAGCGCGTGTTTGTGATGTGCAGGAGGGGTGTGCGGGCGCGGTGGGCGTACTTGCGTGAGCTTCGTGGCCGACAGCATGAGCACGGTGATGCTCAGGAGCTTACTCGCTAGACGCATCTCCGCTCGCAGCAGTTTGGAGCCGCTTCTTCTCTCCTCTCACGCCTCTGTCTCTCTCCTCCTGCTTCTCCCCTGGTGTTCTGGTCCTTCTTCAGCAGCGGAATGATGTAGGAGCTGGATTCTGCCTTTCCTGGTCGTCACTGGGCATTATGCTTCTCTCCGTCTGTGCTGGTTCTTCCCGTGGCCGCTGGTAGACAGTTCGCTCGGGTCGTTGTCCTGCCGGTGAGGGGAAACAGACCTGCGGTCTGCTGGAGCCTCCGAAGTTTTCGGTTTTCACAGAGAGAGAGAGAGAGGAATAGAGAGAGCGCGCGCGCGTCCAAACTCCCTTACAGAGACCGGATGTGACATTCACTGGCGTGGGACAAATCAGCAGAGAGATGGAGAAATATCTCAGACTAAATTAATAATAATCATCATTTAGCATCACGTGATTTGGGGAATTCAGAGATTCATATGTTTTCAAATTTCTGATAACTTAAAGTCCAAACTGTATGTTACAAAAAAATAAGATAATGTGAAATAATATAAGGTAGTGTGCGCAGAAAATAACCCCAAAAGATGTGATTATCATGACCTGTCCCTGGACAGAGCACAGGGTCAGACATAATACACCGATGGCAACCGGTGGAGCTGGGGCTCGAACCGCCGACCTTCCGATCAGTAACTCAGTGCCTTACCCCTCTAGGCTGCCACTGCTGCCCACTTGCCCAGAAGATGTAACTGGTAACAATTCCTTTAAACCTAATGGATCGCGTGAGGAGCTTTTCATTTCTTAAGAAATCACATCTGAAGATATAACCTCATGGAGAAAATGTTACTGTGTTTTAGCAAAGTCTTCAATTAGCCTGCATCAAAGAAAAGAACCGAGCTAATTTGATTGCTGAAATGATTGGAATTGGATTAAGAACTGTCCAACACATGATGAAAAATCTGGAAGAATAGTGATGGAGCACTGTCACCTTGCACCTCCAGGGTCTGTGTGAATGGAGCTTGCATGTTCTCCCCGTGCTTGACGGGTTTCCTTCAATAACTCCAGTTTCCTCCCACAGTCCAAAGACATGCAGATTAGGCTAATTGCTTATAGTGTATGACTGAGCAAGTGAGGGTCAGCTTCACAGAAGAATTTTCCAAGACTCACTACAAAAGAGTAGCTCTGGAAGCTTAAAGAATCATTTTCAAACATTAATTGGTACCACATAGTCCTGAACCCTATTAAAGTTGTGATGGTAGAAAAGACTTTAGACTCTCTTGTCATCAATACAAGCCACAAAAATTAATGCAACTCTGAACAGAAATAAATGTTGTGATGTTGCATAGAATTGTCAAAACGTTATCCAGTGCGTGCCATAGTCAAAGCTAAGGGCAATAAAATATTAAAGTGTGAGACTTCTTTTGGCCAAGCAGTGTAAGATGGTGAGGTGTACTGCTGTAAAAAATTGTATGTTTATAAGAATAAAGTTATTTGACATCACATTTATATATACACACACTGTATAAGCTGTGAGTGCGTGTGTGTGTGTGTGTGTGAGAGAGAGAGATGTATTTTTAGGTATATAGAAAAGCAGTTGGGTTTCATACAGTTATGTAAGATACATTATTTGAACAGAACCCACTGAGCCCATAAAATTAGCAAATATAAGAATAATTTTGGGGATTCACATTCAAATAAAGAGTTAAATGTAAACCAAAAACATTGGTTAAGCTTTATATATGTGACAGCTTAAAATAGCAAATTAAAAAGCCATTAAAATAGCCCACATCACAAACAAAGCTTATAATTTCATGACATCAACTGGGTCATGAGGCTTCTTTATTTTTTATTGTCAGTCGAAAAAAAAACTTGCCAACAGCAAATAGTATTTTAACCCCCAGAGGGGGTTACTTTTGACCCGTTTGGTAACTATGTTTAAAATTCAATAATGCCCCTATTTACAAATCTATGTGTGGTTGTAGAACAATTTTCCAGCACAGATAGGAACATTTAGGCATTTGGCAGATACTCTTATTCAGGGTGATTCACAAAAAGTCCTTTGAAATTTCAGTCATTGGATAGATACTTATACAAAACTGTATATATATATATATACTCAGCAAAAAAGAAACTCCCCTTTTTCAGGACTGTGTATTTCAACAATAATGTTGTAAAAATCCAAATAACTTTACAGATCTTTACAAGGGTTTAAACAATGTTTTCCATGCATGTTCAATTAACCATAATCAAATAATTAACATGCACCTGTGGAATGGTCGTTAAGACCTTAACAGCTTACAGAAAGTCACTCTTTTGTTCATACAAATATTTACACATTAAGTTTACTGAAAGTAAAAACAGTTGAAAGTCAGAGGACGTTTATTTTTTTGC
>JAQQZT010000011.1:16736587-16750612 GCA_030068275.1 Clarias platycephalus | reverse complement strand
GGTTGTAAAAATAGATACAGTGGTGCGGGGCGGGCTGGGGCGGGCCAAATAATTTCATAAAAGCGGGACCCGTGGGTTGGAAAAATACCCGACCCGCGCATCAGTACTAGGTAACTATCAATCACTTTGGTGATTGGCATGTGCTGACATGCCAGTTGTTTCTGTAAACTGTTTTGCTCTTGTCCATCCCACGTGGGTTGCAGCTGAGTTGTGATATGATGTAAGTGACAGGTATACTAAGATAAACGCTTATATCTAGATCTGAAAATCAGTGCACTTTTGTGTGATTGTCAGCTGAAAAGTTTAAAAATTAGTGCCAATTTAAAATGTAGGGAGTAAAAGTACAGGTTTTTAATCAACAAATATACGGAGTAGAAGTAAAAAGTATTGCTAAAGTATCATGTAAAGTACAGATACATGAAAAAACCTTAAGTACTGGAATGGAGTAATTGTACTTTGTTACTTGCCACCGCTGTGTATGAAATCTATATAGGAACAGATAGAGGTCTCCTTTCTCCTCTACTGTTACAGTAGCCCGAGCTGTAAGACCAATACGAAATGAAAGTACATCCCAGCAGTCGTTGCTTTCAGGGTGACTGTATTCTCTGTTCATGTCAAAATACAGAGAAACACCCAAACATTTACTGTTAGTCACTGGATAAACTTCACTACTGAGTAATAAGGCATATCATCTATTATTCAATAATTTAAAATGTATACTAGAGAACAACGGAATGTCATAATTTACAACAACACAAAAGCATTGTACTATACCAGCCACTTTCACTGACAGACTTCCATTAGTTTAATATACTCTCTCTTTTTTCCCCATCCTCACTCCCTCTCTCCCTCCCTCGTGACTGTCTGTCACTCCTGTCAGGTACTGTTTAGTCAGCTATTCTCATGCCTAATACTGAGAAATGATGAACAAATCTATGAATAAAGAGCGTTCAGCTGAGCACACAAAAACAGCACTGGTTGTGCACAAATACTCGCTGCAGATGTTGATGGTGAAGTGTATCTAACTATATACCTGAGGTATCAGAGACCACATCCTCTCCCAACAGAGATTGCCTTTTACCTGAAACTTTGAGTCTTTGAGCTCCACTGCCTTTAGTTACCATTTTGTATCATCATAACATTTTGTATGTTGCACGTTATTATTATTATTATTATTATTATTGTCTTATTGCTTGAAAGTGAACTGGCTTACCTAAGATTGGATCTCAAACTAGCGTCCTGACCTGCTGTTAGCTGTGTAAGATATCACCTAGTCTTAGCCGCAGAGAAAACCAGAGAACCTGAAGTAAACAGACACAGACCTGAAGAGAACGGATATAAAACTGTTGCTTCTTTTAAATCTGCCAAAACTATAAAAAGGACATCATTATATTTGGGGACTTTTCTTCTTACTGTGACAGCTGATACCTTGGGTTTATGCTCATTCTGCCCAAATATACTGTCTTCACAGGGAGCAGTGACATTGTACACTATGTAATAGAGACAATGAATTTATAATTGCTGTGTGAGAGTAAAAACAGGTCAGTGGAAACTTGTGTGTGTGTGTGTGTGTGAGAGAGAGAGAGAGAGAGAGAGAAGACAGATTATGTGGCTCCAGATGTTTCCTGTATTCCCATTTTTATTTTATGTGGATTGTGTCAGATAGACTCGACTGATGTACAGAAGCAACTGTGTGTGTGTGTGTGTGTGTGTGTGTGTGTGTGTAGGAAGAGGAAAAGACATTACCGTGGTATTGTTTCCTCACTGAGTCCCATCTATTGGTATAAATACTGCATTTTCCATCTTAGTATAATAATTAAGTACTTTAGTGTTGAAAATCTCAACCTTCAGTAGTAACTCTTGAGTGTTTGTAGTCACATGGACAGATTTTGCCATTCCACAACACTTCAAAGGACAGTAGAAGTAAAGTGATCATTTTATTTCCCAAACATCAAATTTGCATTTATTTACAATATTTGGACAGATCCAACATCGTTTCACAACACTGAATTTTGAGAGGATTTAAAAATAAGAGAGTAACCCACAGCACACAGTAAACAGAGCAATGTCAATCACAGTACCTCTGCATAGTTATATTAAACTTGCCAGTATAATATTTTCCTCCTGGTTCTGTGGTCTGGGTCAGATTCAGCAGGGATTCAGAACAAATCTGTTTTTTGTTTTTTTTTGTCCACCTGCTGGGAATATCAGTACATGCATTGCTTCTCTGACATTTATTGTTTTATAGACACAAAACTAGACCTCAGACTAAATTAATAAAATTGTGGTGGTCTAGAAAACAGAGCACCAGAACTGCTTAAAAAATAATAATGTTTACTATTATTTAATAATTTTTATAATATTATAATTATATTGAATTCCACTTTAACATTATATTATATATTATAATTATTGTTAAACAATAACAAATTTGATCGTGAAAATTAAATGTAAGTGTAAAATAAGAGCTGATTAAATGAAAAACTGCACTTTTACAATCACTGCCTATTGGTAAAAACAAAGAAACTAATGAAAAACATACAGCATCTGATTGTTGGCTAAATTCCTTTGTTTGTATGTTTGTATTTTCAAATTTTCCATTAAATAATTAATAATTGAAAATCTGTATTTCTGTGTAAAGTACTAAGTATGAAGTACAGCGGAACCTTGGATTGCAAGTAAGTTGGACTGCGAGCGTTTTGCATAATTTTCAAATAAATTTTTACTTAATAAACGAGTGAGGTATTGATAAACGAGAAGTATGTATGCGCTTTGTCTGCTGAGCATCAAATGAGCCAATGGTTCTTCTCTTGCTCGCACTGCGGGATTATGAGTAATCGTCTCCCATGCTCAATCTTACTGTCACTCGTATAGTCAACATCCGTGCGTGTGTGTACTGTTGATTATAACATTGTGACCATGTGTGCACGCCCGTAAAGCAAAAACAAGTGTCATTAGAGAAGTTCCTTGTTAAAGATCCAGAGTCGCTCTCTCTGACAGCAGGCAGTGATTCCGTTAGTGTGTATGCGCGCTCGCGAGTGTCATTAGATAGGTTGCTTGTTAAAGAAGTTTCCTGACAGAGCAGTGTTTCTGTTAGGGTGTGTGTATGTATATGTGTGTTTGTTTCTGTACATTATTTGAGAGGAGGGAGGGGGCTACTGTGTAAGACGAGATGATTATAAGAATGTTTTGGGCTGTAGAATGAATTATCGGAGTTGCCATTATTTCTTATAGGGAAATCTGTTTTGATATATGACTGTTTCGATATACAAGCACAATTCTGGAATGAATTATGCTCGCAATCCAAGGTTTAACTGTATATTAAACTATAGAAAGCTGTACAGGGAAATGTGGAGCACAAGAAACAAATTGTTAGGTTACTCTGCCTACAAATATCAAGTCATATACATCCCCTTTTAAGTTAAAAATAAGAATGTGCTGTAGTATTTCCTCACGTTATTGGTTTTGATTAGCTGTGATGACATTCTTTCCAGGTCAGTGTGCTTTATTCGTCAACCAGTACAGTATGCTTGTGTGTATGTTGACAAAAGGTAATCACCCATTAATGACCAGGTGTGTGTACATACACCACAGATGATTTGTTTTTGGAGGTGCCTATAAAACTCGCTGAAAGGCCACAGCGTGCAAACTGGCTACTAAACAGCCAAAAAATGCTTAACGAAATATATAAGAATTAAAGAATACATTGAGAAACGTATCTACTGTAGTCCCAACTTCTGACAATACCCAAATATGGGGAGACGTGATGGAGGTGGGTTTGTGTCATCCAGTGCAATTTAAACGAAGAATAAATACAATGCTTTGAAAGACTGGAGTACAAACTGATTATTGCTAATCTGATTAGAGAGGCTCAACCATAACTAAAACTCACCAGATGCTTTAGCCGACAGAACCGACATATAAGCCAGTGTTTAGCTTTTGAAAAGATGATTCATTATTTGGTGATATATTATAGGGCTAAAAATTTGTGGACACCTGACTATTACTCCTATCCCATGACTATAACTACCACTTTTCTGTTATAGTAACCTCCACCGTACTGAAAAGGCTTTACACTACGTTGTGGCACGTGTCTTTTGTGTTCATTCAGCTACAAGAGCATTAGAGACATCAGGCGCTGATGTTGGGACTGAAGACCTGGGCTGCAGTCGGGGGTTCTAGTTCATCCCAAAGTTGATCAGTGGGGTTGAAGTCATGGCACTGTACAGGACACTTAGGTGTAATCGTCAGGGGTTCACATACTGTTGTCTACGCAATATGTACCATATTGTGTAACAGTCTTAAAAGCATAAAAATTGAGATGAGAAGGTAAATAAGGTTGCAGCTGAGGTTGTTACAGAAACAAGACAATTTTTTATTGTTTAACTTGCATTCTGCAGCCTGTCACAATAAAACGTTTGTTCCTATTTGTTAAATTTAATCTACATATTTTATTGAAATTTATTATGAAGAAATGAGGCACATCAGGGATAGGTGGTGTAGTGGCCAGCACTGTCACCTTGCACCTTCAGGGTCCGGGGTCGATTCCCGGCCAGGTTTGATTCCCATCCATGTGCATAGAGTTTACATGTTCTCCCGTGCTTGGTGGGTTTCCTCCGGGTACCCCGGTTTTCTCCCACAGTCCAAAGATCTGCAGATCATGCTAATTGGCTTCCCAAATTGCCCATAGTGTGTGAATGAGTGTGTGAGTGTGTGTATGTGTATGTGTGTGTGCCCTGCGATGGATAGGCACCCTGTCCAGGATGTACCCCGCCTTGTGCCCTAAGTCTCCTGGGCTCCAGGCCCCCCCACGATCCTGAATACAGGATAAAGCGGTATAGACGATGAGTAAGTAAGTGATGAAGAAATGACGGGTGACTCAAGACTTTTGCACAGGACTGTATATAATTTCCAGGAACAGGCCCCCCTTGAGTTTGCTGGCCATTGTGATCTACTAAAATCTACTCTAAATCAGGCTAGAGGTTAAATGGCAAAAGCTGATCAATTTAATTGATTTTATAAGAGTCATATACATTTAATTGTTGAAAATGTCATTAAAATACTCCTTAAATAAAGGTAGTGTTACAAAACTAGTCTTCAACCTTTTAAATACCACTTCTTATCATCACACTGACTCCAAAATTTATTTTGTAAAAATATTTTACTACTGAGTAAATATTTGACGGGTAATTAGTGTAATTCCTCTATAATCCTAAAGGTGGCACACTATTAACTATGCAGACATTTTCTCTCTCTCTTGTATTTGAAGTTATTTTTTATTGTTTATGTTTGTATAGTTATGTATCAACAATTTTTTAATGGTTCAAGGTTTAAAATTGCAACCAAAGCTAAAAAAATACTGAATTGGGAAATGTATGAAACAGAATCACAGTACAACTCGAATCAGCAGCTAGCTATGGTAATAATATCGCATTGGGTGGTCCCTAGTGATTCCCATTCCTAGTATCCACAGGACAATGTCCAGTGCACCTAGTTTTTTTATTTACAAGTCGTACATTCCTATTTCATGCATACTGCTACAGAATGTTTGGACCAACCTTCTCAAAGAGTTTCCCATAAACCTACATTGCATACTGTAATACCTAACGATATACCAAGGGTTTATGTAGTTATATCCAAGGCACATTCTTTTTGTCTCGGTAATGGTGTAGCATGGTGTTGTAGTGGTTACGACTGTGGCCTTGTCATGCCAAACCTACGTGGTTGCGTGTTCTACTGGCTTGGGTCTCTGTGTGTGGAGTTCACATCATTCAAAGCTAACTGGTGTTCATAAATTGCCCGTAGTGTGTGAGAGAGTTTGAGTGTTTGTGCCTAGTGATGGCTTGTTCCCCTCGACCAGGGTGTACCCTGCCAATGCCCCAACGCCCCTGGGATAGGCTTCGGGATAAGCGGTATAGTAAGAGAATGAGAGCGAGAGAATATTTACCGTTGTTTATAGTATTATATATTTATGAATGTTTAAAAATGTATTGTCCAATTCCTTTAAAAAGGCTTTTACACAGTATTGTGTAAAACAACAGGAATAAGGAACAGGATACAGGATTGTATTCAGCATAAGACCACACCGGTATCACCGGCCTGCTACATGGTTGAGATAACCTATATGTCTCTAAATGAAATGCATATGAGTGTGTGTGTGCGTGCAAGACAGAGAGGGCGAGAGAGAGAGAGAGAAACAGAGAAAGCAAGAACGAGATAGTGACTACACATTACCTTTCTGTCTCAGGTTTGGACAGGAAACGTTTGGAGGGTCTGTACAAAACGACAGAGCAAAACCAATGCACAAGCAGACATTTAGAGCATCAGCCCACATTCACATCCTGTGTCTACGCATGGGTGTGCACACACGCACACACACACACGCACACACACACACTCATCCACAGACTTAGCTCCTTCCTTCCTGTTCTCTGCACTGTCAGAGAGAGAGTGAACAGTGCATCTATAGCAATTCCTCTACGCGCGTGCTGTTGGTCGTTTTAAACACGGAGCGACTGTGCGTGAGATGAGAAAACCAACTTGTAAGAGAGCTAGTGTGAGTGTATGAGAGAGACGTGGGATTGAATTTAGCCTTGGAGATGGTGGAGGAGAAAATGGGTGGATGCTGGAGCCAAACTAAGGTGAGACCAACAATCCTGAACTGTAATTAAAATCTGTCTGGAGGGACGGATTCAGCATGGGGAAGTCACTGGAATGTCTCAGGATAGTGTTTGTCTAGTCTTGGTTAGATAAACAACACCGCATAGATAACTGTAACAGTGAAGAGATAATTGAGTTTTAGACGCAGTACAATTCGCTCTTAAGAGATTCCGCATTGCTTTGGATGAAGTATATGATGTCATTATTAAATGGAGGCGAAAAGGGGAAGTGCACTTTGTAAACAGCCTGATTGGGTGCTTTTTTAAATAATAAAACTTTTTCATGACATTTGGGGATTTATTTAAGTGCTTTCCTGTTATAGTTATTGTAATTACAAATGAGAGCTTAAAGAGAGCTTGATAAGTAAAATAAGTCATTTCTTGGAAGCAGCACTGTCAGTGGATATTAAGGTCAAGTACGAGGTGCGTTTAAGTCAAATCAGGACTTTTGAAAATTTTTTGGACAAATCAGAATAAGAAAATGCACAGTTAGGAAAGTGAAAAAAAATACCTTCATTTCTACATCAAGGTGGAAAGTTTTCTCAGTACACCAGAGCCATGATCATGATCTGCTTCATGTATCATCTCTGAGGAGTTCCTGTAAGGTGCAAAGGATGTTCTTCAATAATTGTGTTTACAGTTCCTTCAGACAGATGTGTCTCTTCCACAAGTGATTCTTTGATTTTTAAGGATGGAGCGTTCCTCTCGCTCAATGTTTACAGGAATTTACATTTGCCCCATTCACATGTTTTACTGCAGAGCGTCTTCTGCATAACCATACTGTGCTCGAAGTCTTCTGTATATGTCGATCGGTTAATCACCTCCGTTCACGTCACAAGTCCCGGTTTGACTTGAATGCCCCTGGTACACTGTAGTCAGAATATAATTGGAGATATTTGACACATTTACCATCTGACGTGCTAAATGTTTGCTTGCATTTTCAGACGTAATTCAGCTGCATTCTGCACTGGAAAACTTGTGCATTATTTATGAATCTGGCATAAGAGCAATAAACAATTTCAGCACCGTGTATACAATAAGTGCATGTACAAAGTGTGCTGGTGCCACGTCTGCATATGCACTTGACAAACGATGGTGCATGAAAGTGGAAGTGTAACTGAATATTTAATTTGAAGAACTAAATATAGGTTAGTTATACATGTGATTTTATGCAGTGACCTCTTGTATATAATGTCACACCTGACACAGAAACCAACCTGCCATTTTGTCTTCAGTTTTGATGAATACCACTGGTTGCCATTCATCACAGATTACTAGACTAGACAGTAGAGATCCATTCATTTATGAACCGTAATTAGTTTGTGTGGCGATTTGGGTATCGGCACACTGGCTCTTTATTTTTATTTTCTTTTTTATCTTTATAATAGAGATGAACCGGTTAATCACCCAGTGACCAGAATTGGCTGGGTTTCAGTTTCATTGACCGACGATCAGCCTCAGATATAAACGATTATGTAACGAACGCAGAAGCATTCTAGTTTCATGACAGAAACACATTTTAGGCTGTTACATCATCAAAAATCGTGCACATTAAAATCCACTGATCTGCTGCTTTTCTAAACTCTGTGAGCAAATTTGTCTCAAACATACTCATTACACGCAAGTGCAAATTAGTTCAAATTCGCGTGCATTAGAAGCTGGACTCAGAGACTTGAGACATTTGAAAGGTGTTTGAGGAGATAAAAAAGTTTCTTTAAAACCCTACAGGTGGTACACTCTGAACTATGGACACATTTTCATCCCATGTGGTAGGAGTGAATTATTTACTAAATTTACTAAACGCTGCACTTGGTTTTTAAGTGAGTAAATTAATGTTATAAGGAGTGGGCTACGTTTAATTAATAATGAAAATTAAGATTTTAAATTGCAATAAAATTGCAGACAAATGTAATATCGAATCTGAATATTTATACTTATATATAGAATCACAATTTTAATCAAATCAGCACCTACAGTAGGTATCATGATAATATCGTATTTGGAGATGACTGGTGATTTCCCAAAAACCTGGAAGCCGGTTTTTATACCGATTTGTGGGTATCGGTCATCCAGCAGGGAAACGAGGCTAATCCTGGTAAAAGATGATTCTCTGATGGTGATCACTAGTGTTTGTGTGGTGTCCATTTTATCTCGGGTAACATCATCATGAAATAAATCCTAACAGTAACTATCCAATAGACATGGTATACTTGTGTTATATTTCTAATTTAAAGTAATGGAGTAAAGGGGTTAATGGACGAGGGCTGTCCAAACGGCTAATCACACCACCGTCAGTCCTCAGGATCAGAAACATTTAATAACAAATGCTTAGCGCATGCTTAATAACACGTTTATCAACAGAGAAGTGTAATGATAATAAAAGAATGTAAACTATGTTGATATGATAGTTTAACATTACATCATGTCTGGTGAGAAAAATATCACTGTCAATCTGTTGTCAATCTGCTAACGTATTTTCCTCAAAAGTGTTAACTGAAGATTCTCAATGTACACATTATCCTGTTTATTGTCACGTGTTCAGTTAAATCCGTAGGAGCAAATTTAGGGTATTATCTAAGTATTATCTAAGGAAGACATGACTGACCGAGGGATTGTAGATGCTTGGATTCTGGATCATGTGACTGCAAGAGCTCTATAGTCAGTGTTTTATATAAATTATATAATCTTGCTGGAAGCATCTAAATAACTGCTAAAATTTTTTACATGGTGCAGCACAGAAAGAAAAAAAAAAACTAACCCTATTATCAGGAGATTATGAGTTCGAATCCCAGTGATGCTCCGGTCATTTATGTCTGGCTGGCTGGAATGGGATGTCCGCTGTCAATTATTACAACACTAGTTAATAATCTGTGAGCTAATTATATCAAATAGGGCATAGAGGGCCTTCCTTTAGGTGGGCCTTCCACTGCGTTGTGACGCAGCATGAAAAGATGCAGTTGGCTCGGGGGAGCGTTAGTCTTCATCCTCCTTTGGTTACCTTTATACCTTAATACCCTTTTACCGTATAACATTTTGTTATAGTATAATAGCGGGAGAGCTCGCTGCAGGTTGGGAAATGGGATTGAAGAGAAAATAGGAAGAAAAACTAAACTTTCATAAAATAAAAGTATCCTTGATCTCCATTGCTCAGCTGGCAAACCTTTATTTCCTGTTCCATGTAACTGTAGAAATGTGTTCAAATATCAAGATAGGATATTTACTGTTTTTCTTTTCTTTTCTCTTTCACATTGCACATGGTGTTTAGGATAAAATCAAGTGAGAATCCAATGTAATTTCAGCTTTGTTAGAGTTTAAAAAAAAATAAATAGAAAACCGTTGTAAAAAAACACAGACTACAATAAACACTAAATACTAAGTTTGTGTTATATTCAACTGTAGAAACTGATATTGTTAGATGGCATAGTCCTTTTACATACTGTTTATTACCGTGTCTCAGATCTAGAATTAGCACAAAATAAAGTACTAAAATCCTTTTTTGTATTGGTTTGCACCTGAACTGGGCATCTAAGTTACTTTTCATTGGTTATGAAAAAAAATTACTAAACTTCTTCCTTCTTTGATGGAAGCAAAAATGAAAAGTCTTTAATAGAAGTTATTATAAAAGTAACCAGTGTATAACATCCAGTGTTTTTTCTCTTTGTTCATTGATCTAGAACACATAGAATTTCTGCAGTGCTACAATACTGTCGTTTGCACCTTGCAGGCCACTTCCACAGCTCACATCACAGTGTGTCTACTCTGCCTCAGATATTCCTGGACCGGTTGTTTCTTTTCCACTCCCAAGTCTTAGTCCTGTGTTCTATCTTCTCAAATTAACCACGAGACAGATAAGACACCAGGGTTGGGATTCAAGCTGACTAAACATTCCACACTAAAGTGTTTTACTTTGTTTGCTCAAAAGCAACACACAAGTACCAGAGTCCCACCTTCAGCCTTTCAGCTCGGACTATTTTGGCAAAGTTGAGTTTAGGTCATGTTACCTGATATCATATTTTGAGACAGCAGATGTGTCAGTCTAAAAATTATATTTAGAGTATTTGATTTGGCCCAAGACATTTTACATCAGTATTAGATACTTGAAGCCTGTAACTGCAGTAATGTGGTCTAAGGATGTGTGTGCTGCATCATGTGTTCAGGTCTCAATGATGCCAAGAGAGTATGGGGTCTTTTGTTCTTTAATTATTGCTTAGGCTTTTAAATATGACTTTCAGAAATTGTGCTACTTGTTTTGTTCACTTGTTAGCCCTCCTTCCTGTCAGTCCCGTTTATTTCTCTTCGACTTCTTCTGCCCTGTTCTTTCAAAAGAATGTAAACTAAATTTCAATCGTAAGACGATCCTTACTGTAAGGCTATCCTTTTTTCCTTTCTCTCTCTCTCTCTCTCTCTCTCTCTCTCTCTCTCTCTCTCTCTCTCTCTCTCTTTCAGTGTCATTCATGCTGTGTTCTACTGCAAAACAGCTCTATGATTTTTGATTTTGATTTTTTTTGGACAAACTGACTCTTAAAAAGGGAATGTGTTTATGGGCTTTGAATGTTTAAAGACTTTTGTTATTTAAAAAAAATACAGTATGACTAAGATCTGATTCATCTTTAAGCCTCTGCACGTTGTCTCTGAGACCTGGCATCATAAATATCACTGACATTTCAAACACACTGGTGAATAAACGGGGGTTTCCTGTAAACAACAGACACTCTAGCTGTGAATGCCAAACTTCTGTTGCTGGAGAGTCTGGTACTTTCAGTTACCTGTCCTGTTTGGGCTGATACATGTTATTTTTTGTTTTTGTTTCTGTTGCGTATTTTAAAATTTGCTCATGGGTGTAATCATATACGTTCAGGGCTGGTATGAACCGTCAGATAAGGCTTCTGCATGTTGGTGTGCCCACTTATACTCACAAGCTCAACGGCCCGGGGGGGTTGGGGACCACTGTAGTATAGGACTTAAATTTGATAAAATTTTATAGGATACTACTTATTTAAATTTATTCTAAACCATATTGAGGATTTTAAATTTGTATAAATGATGTTTGTGCATGCAGGAGAGAGCTGGCAGCAAAGGCTGGCCTTTATAAAGTAAAAACAGAACTTATTCAGAAATAGCAAGACATAAATCTCATGGCAGACTGACAGGTGTTACAATTTAATAGAAATAAGGAACCATACCATAATAACCACAATCCCTCAAAACTTATAAAACTGTTAACATTAAAACTACCTAGGATTTAGGTTCTATTTGTGACCCCAAGGGCAGCTCTGGCTCTGCACGACCTCCAAGGGGGTGCTGTGGTGTTTGGCACCAGGTCGTTATCGCTGCATCCATTGGGTGCTGTGGGTTAGGGTGGGGCCTCTGTGGATCGAAATTGTTTGTCTGGTGCATCTGATGGGAACTCTGTCAGAATGAGATCTGGGGAATATGGAGGCCGGGTCAACAACCTTGTGCTCAACAACCATACACAGCAGGCTGTGATGCACTGGGTGTTCTGATACCCTTCTATCGTGGTCAGAATTGACCTTTTTTTGGAGGTTTATGTTGGCTTTCTTGTGGGATCATATTAATGTTATGTGGTTTTAATTCTATGGCTGGTGTGTGTATCATTATGTCTTATACTGCACTTTAATTTACTGTTGTTTCGCTATCACTTGTGTTGGAAAATATGTCTTGGAAATTATGTCTTGGAAAATTTGTCTTTTCATAGGTTATTAAAAATTAGGTTAATTTTACAGTAGTGGAACAAAGGGCATATATAATTGAGCTACACTACTTGGTACAGTTGTTATAATTTGGCCTGTTTGTTATCAGAATGGGTGGGTTTTAGAACTCCCTAGGTGGTATTGTTTCAGTGTGATTAAGCAACTTTGGCCACGTGGCAGTTGTGAATGTGTAAAAAACAGTATACAGAGACAATAAATCAGTATTTCACACTATATCAATTAAACTCAACAATACTTACTGTATAGTACAGTTTGTTTTTGGAGCATGGCCCAAAGCATATGACTGGAGCCCCATTGGGACACCTGGGGTTGTTTATTGTTCATTTAAAAAATGAAGCTTTCATGTGTTTAATTAAAAATTACATAATAAAAAAATTCTATTAAAAGATGCTTTCTATTGGAAACCTGTATGTAGCTGTGTGAAGGGCCGAGTTGTATTATTTTGCAACCCTAAAGATTCTGAAACTTGTGGCCAGATAAATATGCAAGACCTGACAAACACTTTCTAGTGTACTGTAGGTGACGTATCTGTTGCTGAGACTGCAATAACATCAAGCTCATTATGATCTAGGGAATGTTTCATTTGACCTTTATTACCCACTTAGATAGTTACTTAATTAAAGCCTGATTGTTCATTTTTTAACCATTTTCTCTCTCTGTATTTCCCTCTCTAGGATCAGTTTGATAACTTGGAGAAGCACACTCAGTGGGGTATAGATTTTGTTGAGCGTTACACCAAATTTGTCAAAGAGCGATCGGAGATCGAGCTCAACTATGCAAAGCAGATCAGGTGAGTGCGGACCTTTTAGCAGTGTGTGTTAGTGATGAGAAGTTTGGATAATTTTAGTGACTCGGTTGTTCATCAAAATGAACAAATCTTTTTTTTTTGAGTCATTTAGTTAATTTTGTTATTATGATCAGAAATAAAATAAAATGTTACATTTTCAATAAACAGACCCCCAACACGTCTACATACACAGATTTTGGCTATAGTTCCAGTAATGAAAATATTACAATGCAGCTAAGGACATATTATGATAAACAGAATAAGCAGCTCACCTCTTACAGTATATCTTCTGGTCCGAATTGTTCGTTCTTTAGTCACGTGACCCTCATAGACGCTATGCAGTGCATTAAATGGGTAACAGAATTGAGTGGTTCTTCTCATGAGTCTTCTAGTCAGAGTCGTTCGTATTTAATTTAATTTAATTTAATTTAATTTAATTTATTTTTAATTTATTTTTATTTTATTTTATTTTATTTTATTTTGTTATTTGTCATATGACCTTTATATAAGGACAGCTTATTTCTTTCTATCTCTTTTAGAGCATTGTTAAGATAAATGTCAAAAAAACTAAAGGGAATGTTAATGCGTTAATGCGCCAGTCTGGAGGATACACGTGTTGCCATGGTGATAAGATTAGGACTGTCCATGAATGATCATTCACTTAGCTTCACACACACTTGCTTTGAGTCCCCTTTAAAGCCAGCAAGAGCTGTCAGATTGAAACTCCTTTAATCCCCTACAGACAAAGAGGCATCACATGGCTCAACTGAACACACGCACACACACACACACACACACACACACACACACACACACACACACACACACACACACACACACACACACA
>JAQQZT010000011.1:16702945-16733067 GCA_030068275.1 Clarias platycephalus | reverse complement strand
CACACACACACACACACACACACACACACACACACACACACACACACACACACACACACACACACACAAACACAGTGACTGCTCTAGGAGTCTAAAGACTTTTCAGAATGTACATGTTTTCTCGCATTCAAATCAATTAAGTAGAATAGTTTCTCTGTGTGTGTGTATGTGAGAAAGAGAGAGAGAGAGAGATAGACCATAGGAGTCCAAGGCAAATGAAAATGTGTTTTATATATACAGTCTTATGCAAAAGTTTAGGCACCTCTTGATAAATAACAGATTTTGGTGATTTTTAATTGAAAATATGTTAACACAGTCTCTCTTGGAAATGGAAAAAATGCACAATAGCTTTGGTAAACATAGATGCATAGTTACTTCTTATGCCATAAATTGAACAAAAATAAAAACTTTATTATGGCACTATGCAAAAGTTTGGGCACCCCAAGAGTTCCAGAGTCTCAGATTCTTTTTACAGGGTTTCAGACTTTAATCAGCTCATTAGATCTGATACATGGAAACAGCTGTCATTAGTAAATGCCAATTTCAAAGCTTTACAAATACTTTGACTCTTCAAACCCTGTGCACACACTTGCGGACACTCAACAACCATGGGTTCCTTTAAGCAACTGTGTAAGACTCTGAAAATGAAAGTTATTAATGGCCACAATGCAGGAGAAGACTTGTGGAGGTGAAGATGAGATCTGGAAGACCAAGAAAACTCTCAGAGAGAACTGCTGGTCTGCTGGTCAGAAAGACAAAACAAAACCCCCATTTGACTGCAAGAAAACAGCAGGAAGATTTAGCAGACTCAGGAGTGGTGGTGCACCGTTCCACAAGACCTTCATGGAAGAGTCTGCAGAAGAAAACCTTGCCTGTGTCCCCATCATAAAATCCAACGTCAGAAGTATTCAACAGAACTTCTACAGAAGCCTGATGCACTTTGGAGACAAGTGCTGTGGACTGATGAAGTTAAAATAGAACTCTTTGGCCACAATCAGCAAAGGAATGTTTAGAGAAAACAAGGAGCAGCATTTCATGAAAGAACACCTGGCCAACTATTAAGCATGGGGGTGGATCCATCATGCTTTGGGGTTGTGTTGCAGCCAGTGGCACAGGAAACATGGAAGGTGGAGGAAAGAATGGATTCCACTAAATACCAGCAAATTCTGGAAACAAACATCACACCATCTGATGCTGAAAAGAGGATGGCTTCTACAACAGGACAATGATCCTAAACATACCTCGAAATCCACTATGGAAAACCTCAAGAGACGCA
Organism: Clarias platycephalus; assembly: GCA_030068275.1. Classification (NCBI taxonomy): domain Eukaryota; kingdom Metazoa; phylum Chordata; class Actinopteri; order Siluriformes; family Clariidae; genus Clarias; species Clarias platycephalus. Next base: position 16,731,791 of record JAQQZT010000011.1, on the reverse strand, counting down.
AGATGAAGGTTTTGGAACGGCCATCACAGTCCCCTGATTTAAACATCATTGAAAATTTGTGGATAGATCTTAAAAGAGCTGTGCGTTTAAGACGACCAAAGAATATTACAGAACTAGAAGCCTTTTGCAAGGGAGAATGGGAGAAAATTTCAAGTACAAGAATTGAAAGACTTTCAGCTGGCTATAAAAAGCGTTTGTAAGCTGTGATATCTGCCAGAGGAGGTGTTACTAAGTACTGATTATGCAGGGTGCCCAAACTTTTGCACAGTGAAAATAATAATAAAATAAATAAATATAAAAATCTTAAATAAATAAATATATAAATAATATATATATTTAAATTAAAATAAAAAAAAATTAATAAGAATAATAAAAAAAGAAAATTAATTAAATTAAATTAAATTAAATGAATCCTTTATTTCTCTATATTATCCCTTGCTGCACTAATGCACTTATTCCAGTGTTTCAGTAGTGCCTGGATACCATCAAGATATCCGCTCATGGCTCCGGTGCACTGAGAAAGCTTTCTACCTTGATTGTTTCCAAGCACTAGTGAAACGCTGAGATAAGCACATAGTAGTTTTTACTCACATAACTGTGTTATTCTGCACAATTAAAAATCCCAGTTTGACTTGATTGTCCTCGTACATGGATATGTTTATAAACTATACGTGAATCATATAATATTTAGCTTGTACATGCCACATTTACCAGTGCAATTAATTTATTCTAAACATTTAAAATAGTTCGAAATAGCATAAAGAAAGAATGAAGAAAGTACATTGCATGCACAAGACACAGTTTTGCTACTTGCCTAACCCTACATGATTATTTCTAGTTCATCTGGCCAAGAAAACAGCAGACAGAGATACAGACAGATAAATAAATCAATAGCATGAGCTGTATCAAGTGCTATTTGACAGGCAGTAAATAGAGGTGATGCTTGAAACTTGTGAGTGTGTGGGTGAGAGAGAGAGAGAGTGCAGCAAGTGTTGAGTGCTGGCCAACTGAAAACTTTTCATGGAGTTCTTAATCCAAGTGTCGGGCCTTTAGATAAACTCCAGAGTTTCGGCATAAATGGCAAACAACAGTGTGATGCTTGGTAACACAAAGTAAACTGAGTGATGCACATGTGCACACACACACACACACACACACACACACACACACACACACACACACACACACACACACACAGATGCACTAACTCTCTCTCTCTCTCTCTCTCTCTCTCTCTCTCTCTCTCTCTCAGTATTTCCATGATGGACGGAAAGCTCAACAGCACATTGAGAACAGCTGGAAACAACTGGAACAGGTGAATTTTTATTCAAAGCATAACTTCATCCACTGCACAAATGACATGTAAATTCCAATACAGAATATGTGAACAGATGAATAATTATTGGGACTGGATAAGGGTATCAATGACTAATGTGCATAATCGAGGTGATGTGGCTCAAGGTGAACTGTTCACGCAACTTACTGAATCTTTCACAGTAGTTACTAAATCGTATAAGATAAATTAGGTTGGGAAATTGGTTTATAAACAGAAATTGGTGTAAATTCTTTTGAATTTTGATTATATATAAAATTTGGTTTTGTAGCAGAGGGCCAGCCTTAGACTCATCTGGAACCTGTGTGTGTGTGTGTTTGGACAGCAAATGAAAAATATGTGTTTATATCGTTGTGTGCGTGCGCATGCATTATGTGGGTGGAGGATGGAATGGTTGTGGAATCCTGAAACAAACACTGATTGTCCCCCTTTGTATAAACAAGTAGAAGGAAAAAAATAAGAAGAAGGGAGGAATAAAAAGAAAGAGTTGAAAGAAGAGGGCTACAAACACATAAGCAACTTAAAATGGACTTTATGTGTCTAGATAGGGAGTGTAAGTGTAAGTTGTTTAGGGTTTTATGGGTGAAATGTTCAGGAAGAGATGACTGATGATACTGATACATTAATAAAATGAATATGCATCATGAGAATATACAGAGATATTGTCTGCACATTGTTTGTATACCACTGATCCACTCTGGTACTCACATTAACAAGTATTTGATTAGATGTTAATATCTATTTTTAGTTGGTAATTAATTTTTCCAACGATTCCACTGAACTAATTTAAATTTATTAAATAAAATTGTCAGTAGGAGCAGTAGGAACAGATACGTTTTCAGACCATACAGTAGGTTTTAGTGATGAAGGATGGCTAGGCAACTTAGTGGTTGGATTAGTGGTTAGTGCGGTTCTTTTGCATCTCCAGACTATTCATGTTCTCCCTGGGCTTGATGGATTCTCTCCGGGAACTCTGGTTTCCTCCCACAGTCCAAGACGTGCAGTGTAGGCTGATTGGTATTTCCAAATTTCCTGTGATGTATGATTGATTTGTACAAGTATGTGAGTGCGTGGGCTTCTGGCACCCCACTATCCTGCCCTGGGATAGGCTCCAGGACCCCACACAGCTTATGCAGTATAGATAAGGGTATAGATGAGGATAATGTTAATAGTGGCATTCTAAAATAAAAATACTATTAAGGTAGATTTGTGCCACAACTAAGGAGACAACAGGAAGTCAGGTCTTAAAGCCAGCATCTAGTGCAAAAATGAGGCTTCTACAGTGGGCTAAATGGGGCTATGTGCTTGAAATATAACCAAATAGTGTTAGTTCCTCAAAATCGGATCATAATAATTAACACTAATTACATTTTATTGGCCAGAAAATTGCCTCCTCTCCATTCGTGGCCTCTTGTTGTTCTACAGTACCATGGCGACTGCTCATAGTCAACAACAGTGTTGCAACATTATTGCTAAAATCACGTGAAGAAAAAAAAAAAAGAATAATTTTTAGCTGGGTATTTTTTAAAAATGGGGATTTTTCTACTTCGTTTTTTCAACAAAAAAAAATGTATATACATTTAAAAAAAAAATTATTATTATTATTGGGGGGATTTTTTCTAGATTTTTTCCCCCTAATTTAGTCGTGTCCAATTCCTCCCCGTCACTAGGGGGCTCCCACATTAAGGCTACAACTACCACTCAGTCGGGAGAGCCGAAGACTATCACGTGTTTCCTCCGAACCACGCGACGCCTGCCGACCGCATCTTTTCGGACTGCTCGCTCACGCACCGTTGGGGGCGGCGTAACACACTCGGAGGACAGCGCTATCAGCTCCTTCCGCTTGCGTGAGCTCACAGACGCCCCTGGTTGGCTGTAGAGCCGTGATTAATGTGGGAGCACGAAGTACCTCTCATCCCTCCCCTCTGAGAGATATAATTCTGTCCACACAACCGTAAACGTTAAGTGCTGTCAGGAGCATCCTTAATCAACAGGGGGCCAATTACTGTAGAAGCCCAGATCAAAAGTCACTACAGGTTCCGCCATGTAGAAGTCCGACCGGGCCTCGTCCAAAACCACCATCGCTGTCTGTGGGGTCTGTGTCTTCAGAGTTTTGTATGTAGCAGCAGTGGGCTTCTTAGTACATTCAGGCACCTCTGTTCATTAACGTAATGTGTGTGTAACTGCACGTGCATGTACACGCAAGTAAAAGCACGCATGTAAGCAACGTTAACACAGTCATCAGTTCACGTAAGTTCGCCATTGCACAAAATATCCTCATAAACAAAGCTGACATCAAAACAAGGAGACTACAGCACAGACAATGACATCATCAGCACACGAGGTGACGTTACAACAAGCCAAAATCTCTGTTTCCCCAGTCCACACTGCACCACCGAAAACTGAGTTTTGGGAAATCTTTACTTTGAAGGAGTTTTCCAAACGCTCAGTTTTCAACGACCAAAACTGTGTTTGCATGTTTCTGAAAGGCCAAAACGCAGAGAAAAATCTCTGTTATTAAAAATACCCAGCTACATGTGGACATGGCCTTAAACAAAATCTTCATGCATCTGAATGCCATTCATTTGTCACCACTGTCAGTGTTTGAAAGCCAAGGACAAATATTTTAGAAAATAAAACATTATTTTGGTTAATTTCTGTGATTAGTGACATCACACAAGTGTATGCACGTGCAAATAGGTGCATTTCAACTAGCGTTACAAGTACCTTTTCCAAACTAAACTTCATAACACTTGTCCGTTCAAATGAAATCAGTTATTATATTTCACTCTCACTTTTGTTATAGCTGTCACAAAATACAGCTTTGAAAATGGCTGAGGAGCAAGCGGGACACTGAAAGACCAAGAGATGCGCTGTTAATCTCAATTAGCAAGACAGACTCAAGAGATGCACTGCTCAGATGGCACTCAAAACCTAACCTTCCTTTTACTTGCTGACATTAAACTTAGAAAGGAGAAAACACAAGCTGACCTGATTGCAGTTGTTATGAATCACTTGTTCTTGTTGTTGCCTGCTTTTTTGCTCAAAACCTGAAAGATAGTTCAGTCTCTCATCAACGATGTCAATCTTGACCTCTCTTTAACATGAGGGGGAGTGAGGAAGGGCTCTGGGTAGGGAGCGTCCAGCTCTGCCATAAAGTCGTCGTTGTCTATCCCGCTTATTTCTGTATACAGGGTTGCGGGGGGTCTGGAGCCTATCCCAGGAAACTGGGCTGAGGCGGGGTACACTCAGGACAGGGTGCCAATCCATCGCAGGGCACACACTCATTCACAGACTTTGGGCAATTTGAGAATGTCAATTAGCCTAATCTGCATGTCTTTGGACTGTGGGAAGAAACCGGAGTCCCCAGAGGAAACCAACCAAGCACGGGGAGAACATACAAACTCAATGCACACAGAGGCGGGAATCAAACCTGGCCGGGAATCGAACCTGGACCCTAGAGGTGCAAGGTGACAGTACTAACCATTAAACTAGCTTGCTGCCTTGCTGTAAAGTCGTATCAATGCAAAATCAGTAGTATCAGTACAAGTATTTAAATGTAGTATCTGACCAATACATGATGCTGATATCAGTATCGAGACATCCCTACTGCAAACTCATGTACAGTATACACGCAGAAGTAACCTAAGCTTAATGACCCCAGAGCTGTAAAAAGGCAAAATGACCTGATTCATCACCATCCAATAGTTTGTTTCAGTCACACATTGTGTGTTATGGGAGACACTGAGCCTCAGTGTGTAGAGTTCTGGGTGCAAAAATGTATGTTGGTGTGAGTAAAGTGAATTTCTGACTTGGTTCCAGATTTCCATTATTCCTGTTACTGAATAAAGTGTTGAATATAGTTTTTTGATTTAGTAATGCTTGTGGAAATATATATGATATTGTGTGTGTGTGTGTTGCAGTGTAAGCGGAATTTTGAGCGAGCTTGCAAAGAGGCAGATCGAGCACAGCAGTATTTTGAGAAAATGGATGCTGACATCAACGTGACAAAAGCAGATGTTGAGAAGGTAGGAGTGTCCTTTTGTCTTCCTTGTTTTTTGTTTTCTAAACTGTTTTTCAATACCTGGATCTGATTAACATATTGAGATCTAGGCAGTATTTGTATGCTTTTTAGGCTCATACATGTACACACACACACACACACACACACACACAAACGGAAACACTACTCTGTCGGGAAACTTCCATCACGTGACGCTCAGACAGCGCATGCTCGTATGCCAAGACCTCGCTCGTTTATCAAATTAAAATGTATTTAAAATTTTTGCTCATCTTGCAAAACGCTCACTGCCCAAGTAACAGTGTACCCACTGTTCCAAGCTCCCACTGTACTTAAAACTCCTAATTGTATGTATGTATATTTGTTTGTTTGTGTGATATTAGACAGTTACCAGTTCGTAAGGTGTTAGGATCAGTGTATAAAATAGTGTAAGAAATAGCCAGACATTCGAATAAACCTGAACAGGGCACAGGAAGAATCTTAATTGAGATCGTGCTGATCATGCAATCACTAATAATTTAACAACATGGGTCCCACATACTGTATAGAAGTAGACTCATATTTATCACCAAAATCAGTAGGAACCAAGATGATAAGCCCGAACTAAAGCTGAATCCTGTACAAACACTGCGCACTTTGCCTTAAATTTTGTGCTTGGTGTTTGCACAGTTTAATATAACAGTGACACTGTAATTAATGTTCTGGCTATCCTTTTAACCAAGGGTATTAAACAAACAAACAAAAAAATCCTATGATCCTCACACCATCATCACCCATCCTACACATCTGGGCTTTCTAGCCATGACAGTTAACAGTTAGTAAGGCCGTAGGTGGCAGTGTTGGAACATTGAGACAGAGTGTGACTATGTGTCCTGAGTGTGCCTGTGTGTCTCTTGGATGTGTCAAGACTGAGCAAGCTACCTACTTTTTTCTCATTAAGTTTTTTAATGAGCCTTTTTATATCAGGCATTGTTCTTCTCCTCCCTTTCCCTTTCCCTTTGTCTCCATGTGTGTTTGAAACAGATGTGAGTGTGTAGGCTCAGTATCATTTCCAGATGTGACCATATTGTTGTGATCCACTTGAAGAGAGAGAAAATTCCTGGAGATTTAGAGCAGAATCGTGATTGCACACTCTTTCAGTGAGAATGTTCATGCAAAGTGTGGAGAGTCTTGTGGTTCCTCTGCTGAACTCATTGATTAGCTAGAATGGCTGTACGTATTGGAGAAGCTACTTTGCAATTGTACTTTGTCAAGCTACAGCTACCCTTTTGATAAAATAGCTAGGTAAGGCACAACAGTAGACAATACTGAAAAAAAGTCAAAAGTCACTGAAAAAAAGTTATTACAAAAAAAAACTAGCTAGCTAATTAATGTTACCAAACGTACAGAAATCTGTACATCATTGATTTGCATATATATTATTAGATCATTGCCTACATACAGTGCATCTCAAAATAAATTTTTTTGTTATTGAATTTAAAAAGTGAAACTTATATTCAAGATTCATTACAAATAAATGTAAATATTTTACGACTTAATTTTGATGGAAGACTGCTGACTTATTGCATATTCATGGACAGTTGACTGGAAGGGAAATGTGGTTGGAAAAGGTATACAAGCAACAGGTATGACTGATGATTCTCCCCCACCACCCCAGTATTCTACCCCTTCCACAGAATTCCTGTAGCTTCCCGCATCAAATTTAAAATACTGATGCTTGCCTACAAAGCTAAAAACGGCCCAGTACCCACTTACCTCAAAGCACCTACAGTATCACACCCTGCACTGTACCACGTTCCCATCTATCCTCCAGCACAGATGGACAGGTCGCACCATCCTTCAGGGATCGAAGAAGAAACGTAGGTGGTGGAATGAACTTCCTCTAAATTTACGTACACCTGAGTCACTGGCATTCTTTAAGCAACAACCAAAGATCTTAGATATTTGGGCAAATTTTTCATCTCTCCAAAAATACATTTTAATCCCAACGGTGTTTGACTTAGGGTCCTTATAGTTAGTAACCGAGTAACCAGTGTAAGGATCTATCCAATGACAGAAACTTCAAAGCTTCAAAGTTGCTTTGAAGTCGTTATGGATTAGAGCGTCTGCCAAATGCCTAAATGTGAAATGTACAGTATGACTGCAGCCTTAAGAAGATTGTCAAGCAAAGCCGATTCAGAGTATTTGAAGAGCTTCACGAGGGATGGAATGAGGCTGGAGTCGGTGCATCAAGAGCCAACAGTACAGATGTTTTCAGGAAATGGGCTACATTTGTTGCATTCCTAGTTTCAAGCCGCTCCTGAACTACATTTTATACTATATACAGTAGCTAAGGAAAAAAGATAATTCTCCCACATGAACTGGACCGTTGTTCAGCAGGCCAAAGTCCTCTTTTCAGATGAGAGTTAATTTTGCATTTCATTTAGAAATCAAGGTCCCAGAGTCTGGAGGAGGAATGAAGAGGCACAGAATCCGCTTGAAGCCCACTGTGAAGTTTCCACAGTTGGTGATGTTTTTTTCAGAAGTAGAACATTTCTGTATTGTAAATCCTTTCCTGGATTTTTGGTGTAAGCCATTATTATCGACATTAAAACTAAAAAGCCATGAAATATTTCATTTTGCATGTAATGAATCTAGAATATATAAGAGTTTCACTTCTTTAAAAAAAATTACATACAAAACACTTTCCTATAATATTCTAATTTATTGAGATGCACTGTAATAAACCTGCTAGCTTAATGCTATGACTTGGACAGGGTCCTCCAGACATCCTTGTACGAATGATGTTAGCATGATGTCAGGGGTAATGTGTGTCATTATGTGCAAGTTTGTGTGTTCTTACTGCATTTAAATTTTTGTGGGTATAAAGTTAAATTTGCTGTGTTTTTGGGTTAAAAAGAATACAGTTCCTGGTTTCTGTAGGTATACAGGTAGTGGCTTATTAAAACTTTTAGTTTTCAAGGATACAACAACTCTTACTTCTTCTAAGCTAATCCTATGTGTTGTTGTTGTTTGTTTGTTTTAATCACGCCTTGAAGCGATGTTACCTTAAGGTAGGTGCACGGGTGCAGGTGTATATCTGTCTGTATGTTGCTATCAGGGCACCCATACTGTACATGCTCATATGCCACACCCTCTGTGAGGTCTGATTCAGTCATAGCCTTGATAATGTCTGTCTGCCCTGCTGCCCCACCAGTCACATGCAAATATGAATATGAGTACAATAGAGGTGGCCAATGTGGACCAAAAATTATATCTCTTTGTTTTTAGGCTGAACATAGATACACAATCTTTATTGCAGCATCACTAAACAACCACAACCAACAAACCAATCAACCAAAATTTTCTGCTCATTATCATTGCATTCTTTATCTATTGTCATATTACACTTTGTTTGTTTGTTTGTTTGTTTATCATAGCGTAATATATTATTTCATAGCCGTAAGAAGAAACATTTTTATTGTGGCCTGCATTAAATCTGGTTCAGTAAAGAGCACAGAACTGTAAGGCTTCCAAGAAGTCGCTCAGGATGTGGTTACAGTCTTTTGTTTCCTGCGTAAACCTTTGCATGAAAGTTGCAGAAAGCAGGATTGACTCTCTTGTATATTGCTGAATATTTCATGTGTCATTAAACCAAGACACGGGCCAGTTGCTTTGATTGGGATCCCCGGAGCTTGAATTTAAACAATTGTACCAATTCCAATTTATTTGAAGTCCTCTCATAAAGATCGCTCACCAACAACAAGCTCAACAAGTCCAGTGTCCCTCTAGATCACTTTATCCATTTATAGAATGATTTTTCCCCCCTATTGGTCATGCTGTTATGCTTGCCATTAGTGTGGCTTTCTACAGTATATAATATTAAATATTTTTGTGTGTCTGCTGCAATAAACGTTATTATACTATTAATGAGAAGCTAACTATGGACTAGGCATGAGTACATAGTGTACATACAGTATACAGGGTGCATCTAGTAACTTCGCTTAGCAACTATTAATGTTACATTTTATTACATTGGGTGCACATGCAGTTCTGTAGCAGTTAAGACCTGTTCATCTCAGTTCCAGTTCTATCATTTTCCGCCTTGTGCTTGGTTAGTTGTAGAACTGGATTTCATTCCCAAGTCTGGATCATATCTTTTCTAAATGTTATCTCTGGTTCTTAATGTAGACTTAGAAATGCCTGTTGTCCTGACTTATGTGTATGTGTATGATATAAAAAGATTAGACATGTATATACAGGTATCACAGGTTTCACCATAATAAATTAATAATAATAAATAAATGCTCTATCATCACAATTTGTTGATTTCTTTTAGGAAGCTTATGATGATCACTTATAGTCTTTAGGAGTTTATTCAACTGGATTTCCTGTTACATATATTAATTAATTAATTAATTAATTAATTAATTAATTAACTTATTGTTTACTAGGATACCCATCTTAAAATGTTTTTGAAGGATTGCATCTTCAGTCTGTTGCATCTTATGAAGGATATGATGTTTTCCTTTGTTATAATTTGTAGTGATATACAGTGGGTATAGAAAAGAATCTCACCCCCCTTTAAAATAATAATATTTTGTTCCTTCACAGTCTAAAATGAAGACAGACACACTATTAGTTTTATCCAGCTGTATTTTCATCCAAGTAAAAAATATAACAGCAACATGTCAGGAAAAAATTGAAAACAGTAACAAATCAGAAATCACTCATTTGGAAAAGGATCATCCCTCTCTCCTAAAAATGACTTTAGCTAATCACTTTCTCAATGACACCGGCTTTTCATATCTAGACAATATTTTCCCCACTCTTGTTTGCAGAACTGCTTAAGTTGAGTTAAATTTGATGTTGACCGTTTGGGTGATTCTTTTATTTACACACTGTAATAACCATTTCAGATTACAATATTATGTTTGTAATTAGAAGGTGACCATTATTCTATAGGGAATTGTTTTAATTATTATTGCCATTAAAACACACAGACAGTATTACTGTAGATGGACAGAACCAGTGGTTGGCACTGAATCTCATGTGAACGCTTGGGTCATCCTGGGTAACAACATGAAAAGATAACAATAATATATAAATACTCTTTTCTCTTTGTTTCTCTCTCTCTCTCTCTCTCTCTCTCTCCCTCTAGGCCAGACAACAGGCTCAGTTTCGACACCAGTTGGCAACCGACAGTAAGAATGAATATTCCAACTACCTGCAGAAATTTAACCAGGAACAGACTGAACATTACCACACACTCATCCCTAATATCTTTCAGGTATACACACATGTACACACTGCTTAGCAAACATTTGGAAACACATGTTTATACACACATACATACACACGCACGAACTTAGTGCCCCTCTTTTAATTTTATACTTTTTATGTGAAAACGAAATAAAACATCATCTGATTGTAATGGGTATCAGTGTCAGGCAAATACAACCTCAGACCAACAACATATACCTTTTTTCACTGTGCCATTATTTATTTAACAAAAATGAAGCCAAAAATGAAAAACACATGTATGCAATACTAAGTACCACCGCTTCCCACAGGATTAAAGAGGGTAAGTTGAAGCCAGGTGCTGGGAATCATCATCCCTTGATTCGTTGATCATCAGCAGGTGTGCAGACTTTTATAAAAGCAGAAGTTTTGGCAGATTGTTGGTCTGGAGCATTCACATGTGTGTGTGTTAGAGAGAAAGAGGGAAATAAATAAGCAATGGTCTTAGAAAAGCAATTGTTGCTTATAATTGTTAGAACACCTTTTCCAAACAATATGCAGTTCAACGTTCAACATGGAGAAAGATTATTCGCAAGTGAAAAGCATTCAAGACATTTGCCAATCTTCCGAAGAGTGGACGTCCCAGCACATTCACCCCAAGTTCAGACTGTGCACTGCTCAGAGAAATGCAAAATACCAAGCTACCTCAGACGCTTCATTAAGCGTGTTAAATGTTAAAGTCCATGACAGCACAATTAGAAGAAGACTGAAGAAGTACAATTTGTTTGGAAGTTTTGCCAGAAGAAACCTCTTCTCTCTAAAAAGAATATACAAGCGTGACTGAGGCTGCATCTGAACAAACCACAAGACTTCTGGAACAATGTCCTCTGGACAGAGAAGATGAGACCAAAGTTATTTGTCTTCAATGCACTGTGGTCATATCCTTCACTCATTACACCTTACTTTTTATTTTATTAGTATTTGCTGGTTATACAGTATACTTGCTGGTTCATTCTGACCATTACGACTCGCTGGTGCACCTTATGTACTGTTATGTACAGTTTTATTCCCTCCTGTATATACAATCATCATGCACATGTACATAGAAGCTTTATTTTTTTATATTCATATATTATATTCATATATTATAATTTTTTACCTGAATAATGAACCTTACATTGTTAACAGTGTTCATTAATGCAAGTGTAACTTTTTTCTCCCCTTCCTTCCACTCTTACTTATTGTATATTATGTGAACTGGCTGCTGTAACGATACCATTTCCCTTTTGGTTTAATAAAGCAAGCAAGGAAGCTATTTATCTATCCATCCATCCATCTTCCTATGCTTTTTTTTTTAATGTGGTGCTTATAGTTCTTCCCGACAGTTGTCTCTTTTTGCCAGTCATGGACATTGATACTTCATTTCTAATTCCGTAATGGGACTTGCCTGATTGTGGGTTTGACCAGTTGGTTATTTCATTATTGTTTTTTGTCATTACCTTACTGTTTGTGTTTTTCTGTTCGAACAGAGAATCCAGGAAATGGAGGAGAGAAGGATCGACAGGGTGGGTGAGTCCATGAAGACCTTTGCAGAGCTGGACAGACAGATTCTGCCCATTGTAGGGAAATGCCTTGACGGAATAACCAAATCAGCCGAGAGCATCGAGGCCAAGACTGTGAGTCATGAGCATGCACACAAATGAAAGCATTTAAACAGAAATCTCTATCTAATTATCTCTCCATCTCCTGTTCCATAGTTTCTCACAACAGTCGTGTTAGCTGTGGAGTTTCTGAACTCAACTAATTCAATTAATTCAATACTACTGTAGATTCCAATATGTTTTCACACTCACTGATCTGGAGTCTTTGCACCTTTGTTAATGTAATGGAACCTGCACATTCAAATTTATAAAAATACAATAACTTAAACATAATGACAGCATTTGTGTAGTAGAATAAAACATAATTGCACAAGGCTGTCAAATTAAACACTGAACGTTGTTCAAGAAAGCTAATATGTACTGCACAACTTTTGTTTAGTGTGAAGATTAAACTTCATTAAAATCCAAGAACACTGTCTTCTATCATGTTAGATTAGAAACATACAAACAATTCTCATATTAGATTTGAAACATACAAACAAGCATTCACACACCATGAATCTGTTCATGTTATACTGAACTTCCAGTCTCACACAGTATGATGCAAATCAATCCCTGCTATCCGTTTTCAGCCAAATGAGGATGGGTTCCCTGTTTAGTTTGGTTCCTCTCAACCTTTCTTCCTACGACCGTCTTAACTTTGTCTTTTCTATTTCTCCTAAACCCCACTTAGGAGAAACAAAGAGACATAACTAAGACACAAAGCGAGACATACTTTTGAGAAATCTGAGATGTACATGAGAAACAGAACTGCATTTGAAAGAGAAGCAAATGAGCCATATATAAGATCATAATGAGATTAAAATCAGATATAAATGAGATGCGTGAAACAAATTAGAAATATTATAGTTTTATTGAACATATCAAAAATCAGCATGACAGCATACAGTGAAATAAATTTACAATTCACACAATATAACAAACACCAGCAAAATCTGGCAAATCAAGACATTAAATTATACAAAATGTCATAAAACCTGACAAAGATATTAAGTGTCACACTGTGGTGCTTAGAAATTATACTCAAAGTATAATTGATACAGGAGTTACACAAAGGCCACAGCATTGTGACAATTTTCCAGTGAAAAGAATCAGTCAAAAAGGAGATGATGGTATTAGTATATAATTACCAAGATAACCTTTCCACAAACAAACATATTAGTCTTAATTTATAGAATATAATTAACCAATGTCTCTAAAGTTACAAGTTCTGGTAACTACTGTTAAACACTGAACACTCTATAATAAAACTACTGGTTTTCAAAAACTGATCATGCAGTAACATTAACTTACTATTTAAAAAAAAAAGACTAATAATAATACTGTAGCCAGCTGACTGATTTTTTACCATAAAAAAAAAAAAACAACTTTCAACCTCAGAAATGTTAGTTACTTAGATATGCTAATTCTCATGCTAAACCACCCACAGGTAGCATTTGAATTCCTTTTGCAATTAAAGAACAAATGTGTAAATTTCAGCTTTTTTTATTACCAAAGGCTCTGTGTGGTTTTACTTTACATTTTGACTCCCTGTCAACAATAATGAATTTTAAATTCGACGCGAAAAAGTCAAACCCACCTTCACCGTCCGCTTTGTCTTCTTGGTCTTCTTCTTCATTTTATCTGTGGCTGGCAAAGAGTAGGTGATGCGCTACCGCCACCTAAAAGTCTGGATGAATGATGGATGAAATGGCTTGACACCGAGGCCTGACGATGCGCTGCACATTTCTCTAACACACTGGCCACTTAATCATTTGCAGGCTTAGAGAATGTGTGGGAGAAATTGTGGAAAATTATGTCTTTATTAGAATCTATATGTACTGTAGGCTTAATTGGGGTGGCCATGAAATTTAGTCATAAATGTATAATCAAAATTAGGTTTGATCTTAAATGATAAGTGTATACAGAAATCACTGAACACAAACATTATCTCACTGCTTCACTTCTCGATAAAAATTTTTTTTCTGTATGTTGTGTTTTACTTCTTTATTGGTAATGGTTGGATTTTTTAAAAATAAACAAGCTACTGTAGATTTAAAAAAAAAACATTTATCTATTACAAAGCAATTTTGTAACTGACTTTAGTTGTTATCAACATACATATCTATATATCTTTATTTCAGAAATCCAACCTACTGACCCTCCCCTCCATCTACCTGTATGTGAAGAGTAAGATGAAGTATATAAAAAAGTGCTAAACACTGCATCTTTAGTGTAGATGGCACTGTTTGTCAGAAAACCCTAGCCCTTAAACCTAAAACATTTTTAGCCATTCTTTGCATTATGTTTTAATAAATATACTGTATATGAGTCAGGATTGTGCAATATAGAGTGACATTTTTTCAGCAGAATAAATTCTTCAACATAAAGAACTCAATTTTATTTAATTGTAACTAACTATACACACATGACTAAGCAAAATTTTTAAAAAGGATCATATTAGAACATATCACAAAACCCAAATGCACAGTTTACAATTGCTGTATACTTTATGTGTGGGAAACACCGCTTTGGGGAAACAAAAAATATGTGAGTCGCACACAAGACAAATAAGAACTATCTCTGAGATTTAGAGGTAATGGGCAATATTTGAGATACATTTGAGAAGATTGAGAAAACGGCTAAAATCTCATTCACGTCTCAAAGACAGCTCATTTCTGCATATGGAGTTTCACACAAGACAAATGTAAACTATCTCTGAGATTTAAAGGTAATGAACCACATTTGAGATATCTTTGAGAACATGGGGAAATCTAATTCAATTCTCTAAGATGGCTCATTTCTGTCTAGGTGACAAATAAGAGATTATCATGAGATCTCATCTTGGAGTTTCTTTGCTATGGGAATTGTTAAAAGTGCTATACAAATAAAATTGAATTGAATTGAATTGAATTGAATTGTTCAACACATAAAGGCTCACATCCATGAATGATGATTTTATGCAATGGTAGTTAGCTACGTAGCTAATCATTGTGGAATGTTGGTGATCTACTTAGTGAAGCTAATCATTATATTTCTACTATAAATAAATCTGAGGGATTTTTTAAAATACAGAAGTCTTATTATTGAGAAATGTTAATACCTCTTAGAAATTATACCCATCATTTCTAGTTGTTAGTGTTTATTACTCGATTTCCAGACAAACCGAAGAGGACAGTCCCTCTGTGATCTCACTCACAGGTTTTCTGAAGAGCAGGCCAACTGTGAGAGCTCTGGTCATTGCCATCTTGGCAGAAGCTGACTCCACCTGCACCTTGGTTAATCCTTGAAATAGACAAATTAAAAGCAAAAAGAGTCAGTTACCACAAGCTAGCTTAGCTTTAGCTTAGCTAAAATACTAGGTTGGCAAATGTTAATTTATATACTAAGCCTATATGCCGTCCTGTGTTACCTCAGACATTTCTTCTACACAAATTCCAGTTAGCTGGTTAGCTAAAGTGATGCCTAGCAGACAGCTAGCGGTCACTTAAATCCTATAATTCCAAATTAAGCATCATTTTATGGCTTCATGTACTTTAAACTAATGAGTTACATAAAAAGTTCAACCCCTGTACAGTTTGTACCAGGCTGCACACATTTATTTCTGTTGTAAAGTTGGACATTTTAACATGGGGATTAATTCACTTTTTGTGCCACTTTTGGTGGCACCAACACTTTTTGGTGTTTATTTATCTGCATTGGACGCTTTTTTCAGTACCAGAGGTTGATAAGTGAAATGTCTGTGTTTGTTTACAGGACTCAGCCCAGGTGGTGGAGTCTTACAAATCAGGCTTTGAGCCACCAGGTGATGTGGAGTTTGAAGACTATGGACAGGCAATGAAGAGGACCGTATCAGAGACCAGCCTGACCATCTCACGCCCCGATGTTAAGACAGAAAAACCCGGCAAAAGCAAGAGCAAACTCTGGCCCTTCAAGAAGAACAAGGTATCGCACGTACACAAACATACATACGTTCCAATTTACTTCCACAATTCCACTAGTTAGGTCAGCTGATCAAAGCTCTGACTTCACTGGGAGCCAGAATATATATATTTTTTTTCTCTTGGAAATAAGTTTTAATTTGTTTTATGGTTCATCAATTCAATTGCAAATCAAGTATTTATTTAAACACACACACACACACACACACACACACACACACACACACACACACACACACACACACACACACACACACACACCATATACTGCTTATGAATGCTATGGAATGCTATATATAGGCTCCTATGGAAACTGAGCCAGGCATGCATTTTGCATAGTTGGACTTCTATAATACTTGTATAATGCCTTTGCTCATTTATATTTTATATCCATGTTTTTTTCAATATTTTTTTCTCAGTTAGATTATATGTGTAGCATTTCATTGAGACATTTTAGATGTTTTTTTATTATTTGCTACGGTATTCCTCTTGTGTTCCTCACACATCCCCACCTGTGTGACTGAACGGTTGACGAGCTAACGCACTAATGCATTGCCACTGAGCCCTAACCTTCAAACTCAAATGTGTCACGAGTTCTGTAACACCTATATACCTGTACTGTACCTCCACAACACCAAACATCCCTCTAACCCTCATCCATGCTGTTTTTACGGTACCAGCACTCTTTCTCTTGCTCTGACTCTTGTCTACATCATCCACTGTTTCTGTGGCTGTGAATGACTGTTCACTGTTGCCCTTTCCGAGCTGGGCTGAGGATGTCACTGAGTGTGCTACATTCTGAACCTCACCCATTCTTATGGAGGACCACTGCTTAAACGGATAACCGCACCTCTATCTCTCTATGTGTGTGTGTGTGTGTGTGTGTGTGTGTGTGTGTTCGTGGTACATGCAAATGTTGCAGTTGGATCTAGATTTGAGCAGATCTCCTCCCAAAGCACGACTTCATTAGAAACTCATTAGTGCTGTGGGTCATATGATAATAGCACGAGGGAGGAGAGAGAGAGAGAGAGAGAGTCCTAGAAACATTTTGCTCTTCTTTCTTCTGCCAAATAATTATATATTGGTGATTATGAAATCTAAATGATTAATAATCACTACAACTGAAAGAATAAAGCTCAGGAACAAGAAGTGATTTTGCTAAAATAAATACGGTGAAGATGTCTTATGTGTTCATGTATGACTTTGAGGTCAGGTATGTTTTGTTACCATAGTTTCAATAGCACATGTGTACCTTGTTGTGTGCACCAAGGAAGCCATTGTTGTGGAATGAAAATGTATTTTATGTTCGTAGAAACAGTTGCCAACCAATTCCCAGAGTCAGATTACTCAGTGAAATACACTGTGTGGTCAAAAACCTGTGGACATTTCAACATCTGCTGCTATAATAAACTCTGGTCTTCTGGGAAAACTTTCCACTAGATTGTGGCACATGTCTGTTAGGATTTGTGATCATTTACTGTAGCTACAAGATCATTAGTGAGATCAGGCACCGAGGTTGGGACAGGAGCTCTGCGGTGCAATCTTCATTTCAGTTCAGTCCAAGCACGTTAGGTGAGGATGAGGTCGGTCAGAGCTCTGTGCAGGACACTCGAGCTCTTCCTGTTCACCCTCAGCAACCACATCTTCATAGAACTTGCTTTGTGCACAGGAGCGTAGTCATGCTGGAACATGTTTTTGCCTCTTAGCTCCAAGAAAGGGGAAGCTGCAACACTACAGCAATCAAAGACAGTCTGTACAAATGTGTGCAACAGTTTGAGAAAGAACCACACATGCGTATGATCATCTGGTGTCCACATATTTTTGGTCATAGTGTATTCTGTTCTAGGAGATTTCCAGCCCCAGATTTTTCAGGTTTTCAAAACAGAAAAAGATCACAGTTCTAACTCCTCCTCTAGGCCACGCTAGTGAGAAAGCTATGGCGCTGTTCTTGCACAACAATGAAACTGAAATACAATGAAGCAGAGTGACCTGCATTCATTTGTTTATGAAGTTGGCATTTAATTCTTACTAAAGCAATGTGCTACTGAATCTTTGTGGCTAAAGTTACATACGAGCAATGCAGCGAAGGTTTTGCTTTCGAGCGCTGCACCTGGTCCTTACGTCAACATGCTGATATGGATACCTTATTTTACATTTCACTGTTACTTTTTTGGTCTGGCATAGAATTGTCTGTGTGTGTGTGTGTGAGTGTGTGTGAGCGTGCGTGTGAGCGTGCAAGTATGTGTATGAGTGTGTATACTGGCTGTTTATGTATGTTCTGTAGAAGTAGATTGTTGTCTCTAACACACTAACTGTCCTATACACATCCTTGGTTTGCTTTATCTTTGCTTTCTATTTTGTGTATTTTTGTTTTGGAGTTTTGTTAATTGTCTGATTAGTGGATTCGTTGATTTGTAAGTCTTTAACATTTTTGGAGCCTTATTTCTCTCGTTTTGTGTTCCCCCTTCCTTTTTTACCTTCTACTGGATTGGATTTTGTTTCCTCTCTCCACCAACACACACTCTGTCTCTTACTCACCCACTCTATCTATCTATCTATCTATCTATCTATCTATCTATCTATCTATCTATCTATCTATCTATCTATCTATCTATCTTTTATGTCTTGCTTCCTTCCTTATATATCTCGCTCCTCTCTCTTTTTCACTGTCTCTACCTCTTCTCCTTTTCTTTCACTCTCCCTCCATCCGTCTCCTCTTTTCACCTCTTCTCTCTCTCGCTCCCTCTCTTGCTCTGCCGCTGCTTGGTGGCGTGTGTCTTGCTTATGTAGCTTATGTCCCTATTAACATCCCCTGACTCACGCCACCCCCCTCCAGAACCCCCCTCACCTTCTACTGTGACCCTTGACCCCTGCCCCACCCCTCAGAGCCCCAAACCACCCAAGGAGGCCCTCTCGCATCGCTTCAATGACATCATCACCTCCAAGCCCAAAATTCACTGCCTTCGGAGCCTGCGTCGTGGGGTAAGTATGTGTGTGTGTTTGCACGGATGTACGTGTTGACATGTGTGTGTTTGCATGCCTGTGTGTGTGCGTGCTGCCATTCTTTGCCTGCCTCATCGTGTGTGTGTGTGAGAAGGAACGGGTTGAAGAGACAAAAATTTAATGACTACTTTATAAATAATTTTATTTCCCCCTGAAAGTGCAAAGGGGGATTTCTGCAGTCCACAGACAAGAGCATCTATTGTAGAGTGGGGTTGATTACGTGGACCTTACACCTGTATAAGAACTAGACAAAGGCTTAGAATCGTTCCTGAGTAGCATTCAGTCTTCTAACATTTCTAGTCAAAGAGGTTTTCTTAGCTGTTGTCTGTCTATTGTGATTTTGTTAATGGGCAGCTCCTAAAATGTATTTTCCGGTGACATTCAGTGTTCTCTTAATGACAAATCTAACACATAAGTAGAGGAGACAGCAAACTTTGGACTCAGCGTCCAAAGAAACCTGATTCACTGGTTACTGTTCTGTGAGACTGCGGTATGGGCTTGAAAGTGAAAGAGGAGGTGAAAAAGCTGGACACAGTAAAGGTTTAAGGAGCTGTTGCACCAATGTAATTCGGTAGAGATGAATTGGCGCCAGTGGTGGCGTGATAGTTAGCACTGTGGCCTTGGACCTCCTAGGTCAAGGGTTTGGTTCCTGCCTTCATTCAACAATGAAGAAATGAGAAGCTACTCACTGCTTCAGTTAGGGTTAAAGTAACTGTTGCAGCTGAAGCCTAATAATGACCAAATAAAAGGCTCTACAGTATTTGCTTATTTAAATCCAAATGGCAACTTTTTAGCAAGGCAGTGTATCAATGGCAGTTACTTCTACTTACTCATATATATGCACACAAATCAACTTTCCTGTCTAGAAGCGTTTAAGATCAGAAAAATCTTTATTCATTCAATTGAAGTCATTCTAATGACAATAGAAAAGGAATGGCTCACATTTCAGTATATAAACTCAGTGACACCTTCTCTGGTTTGTGATCTGCAGAACTCTTTGGGGTGAAAAAAAACTGTGCGGGCCAAATAACCTCCCCTTCCTTCTCTCCTTTGTCAGCTCCATTTAGCATGCATCCCCTGTCTCTATGTCTGCTACTCACTGTCTTTCTCTCTCCCACTTTCTTTCTCTATTTCCCCCTGTGTTGTTCCATCTTCTTTGGTTGAGATAGTTTCATGCTAGGTAAAAAATATTGTACTGTTTCATCTTACTCAGTTAAAGCTATCAACACACACACAGAGCAGCCACATGTAGCACATTCTCATCTGAAAGCTTTACATGTTATTTTTTCAAAGCGAAATACCTGTATAGATTGGAGGCTCCGATTGACCATATTGGACCATATTAGACATATGATTCATATTGGAGTCACTGGTGACATCATTCTATTTTGAGTTCCTTTCAAGTGTAACAAGGATTGAAAAGCATACACTGCACAGAAAAACAGATTATGACTTAATTTCTGGATTTATGTTTGTTTCCTACTAGTTTAAATGCATCAGGTGCTTTTGTATATCAGCATCCACTCATGAATTTTTGGTACATATTTAGATAAAAAAGCAAGTTTCATGATTTTCATACTTGTTCCACTGGGTGCTGTATGTACACAAAAAGATTCTCGTTCAGAATCTTAAAACCTGCTGCAATAAATAGCCTACATTGGCTGTGGACTAAATAGTGGACATGACTCACTGGTAAACCTTTTTGAATCAGTAAGACACAGGAATATGGAAGCATTTATGAAACCTAGCAAAAAGAAACATACTGATGAAGGTTGTAAATCATCATATATTGTATGTGAACCGTCATATTAAGTCGGGTATAAAGTTTACCTGGCTAATAGAGTATGACTCATAGTGTGAAATGTATCAAATCTTCATTTTCAGCAAAAAAATCGCTTGATAGCTATCTTATCTTCTTGATTCTTCGACGGAATTTAGAAAGTGTTAATCTTAAACTTTGTTTTAAGAACTTTAATGAAAACTATCCAAGCTAGATACTGAAGCTGTCAAAGAAAAATGTACGTTTTTCATTTTAATTTCGCACTACTGTTGAAATTATATTTGGGCTCCCTTAAAAATTAGGCTCCTTCATTTTTACATCATGGAATACTCTTTTAAATCTTCTAAAAATACGATTTCAACTGAAACTCACACTGGCTATATGTCAGCAACCAGACATAATATAGTAATAAATTTGGTATTAAAATAGAGCTTAATGAATCTGAAAATATGCAAACTTCAAATCATCCAAAAGACACCTTACCTGATTTACCTTAACACCTGATTTGATTTGATGGGTCACATAAAACAACGGCCCCCACAAACACCATATTACAATAGACTATTTTTTGTTTTCCGAAAAATAAGTGAAACATTTGTAACATTACAACACTAAGAGATCCATGACATGAGATACCCATGCTGTGTATGTGGGAAGCTGCTGTGTCCCTCTCAATCTTTGATCAGAATTATAAACCCTGTTAGAAAAGTGGGCTTATAGGTTTGGATTTGTGCAAATAAATTTTAATCAGAATAAATGCTGCAAATCAATGTTCAAATTTCACTGTTTTGAGGTTGTAATAAAGCCAGACATTTGACATTTGACACTTTTTAGCCTAGTCAGTTAGGTATCCCGGCAACCAAAACAGATTACACATTCTTAACAAATTGCTACACTTACTGTATAGTTGAACACATTAAAAAACAAATAATCGATAAATTATTAATGGTAACGATTCCAACAAATTAGTTATGTAAGCTAAATAAATGAAATCGAAACATAATAAGCATAGTAATAATAATAATAAAAATTAAGTTTGATAATTATAATAACCCATAATGACTAGTATTTTAACGGACTATAGCTGATCTATGATTCCTATACGCGTGTAAACCCTGTGGATAAATTGTAAAATTGAACCATCCTAGTGCAAAATACAGTTTTACTGCCCCTTTGTGGTGTTATTTATTTGGACTGTTACTCTTGAGGGAAAACTCTGTTTATTTATTATCACAAAGCATATTTTAGCTCCCAGAAACACTCTCTTGTAGTTGCTCTGTGCTCGAGGATTGCCAAATCACAGTGTTAAAAATTGCCTAAAAATATCAGTATAAGAATTTACACTGTAGCTCAACTATTTACTACACAGCTTCTTTCACTAAAAATAACTATTTATTACTAGCCAAAGACATAATTTTCCAGCTAAATATGATTAAAAAATTAACGGAAATGACCCCAATCTGGCAGCACTGCTCACTCAGGGCCTGATAAGATAAATTCTGATTGGCGGCTTCATTTCCCGAACGTCAATACTGTCTTCCTTTCAAACCTTAAACTGCAACCGTACCCTCTTGTGGTGTATAAAGTAATAGATATGTGGGTGACAGAGCATTATTACACAAAACAAACATTATCAGTTAATTCAATTTTAATGCCAATTAATCGATTCATAAGTATTATTATTAATTATTACATAATGATTTATCTTTACAATCCTAGTTTGTCTCAATTACACATGAACATAAGCTAATGTTTTTGTTGGTATGCATTATTCACTGTTAATTAGGTAAGTTCGTATGACTAGCTACATTAGCTTATTTATTTAACGTTGTTCAGTAAAACATGTTAACTCTGTGCGATGTAATGTGGGACTCAGTGGGAGAGTATATAAGGGTTACTGTGTAACATTTAGCTAAATGTTGCATCTTGGAGTATAGCTAGCTAATTAGCTAATAATAACGTGCTAGATCATTGGATAATTAGTGATTAGTGATTAGATTAAACACACTAAAGTGTGTATAAGATGAAAAAGCATTATACTAGCAAATAGCCAGGAGTTTTATTGCAAAAATTCCAAAAGTTTAAAAGTTCCATGAATTAAAATATGTTGACCAAAACCGAAAATTACAGAACATTAAAATTTTTCTTAACACAAAAGTGGGATATATTGCATTTATAATACAAATAGTCTATTTTTAAATTTTATTTATGTTAATATCTAGTGACGAAAACTCACTAGATATTCATTTGAACAAATAGACAGACAATAGGAACCATAGAGTGGAAGAAGAAGACAGCATGCTTTCACAAGAACCCAATATAGTGAAACAGGAAAGTCAGATAATGTTGTTTGTCACTTTTCGAACAGGAAGTAGATATTTCAGAAAAAGGAAGTGTGCTGGTTTGCAGGACCGCTTCATCATGTTGACTGTCCTATGACCAAAATTTCCTGAAGTATTGCTTCCCTCTTTTCACGTGCGGATGCACACACACACACACACACAAAATATGAACACACATAGAAATCAGGGTCAAACAAATGAGCAGGTTCTTCTACAAACTGATGTTGCAGAACTGGTCAAAAAAACTTTCTTGAGGAAGAACAGAATAGAAATTAATTGCGACAGAGAAAGAGTTTTGAAATAATTTAGGGGTCAAAGACCCATGGAATGATAGGGAAAACAAAAATAAAAGAGAGAACTTTGTAAATGTTATCATCTTACATGCTAAGTTGCTCCTTCATCCACCATCAGAGCTTCGAGCTTTCAGCTTTTATTATTGTTATCTATAGCAGGGGTTTTCAATCTGTGGGCCAGGCCCCCATGGAGAGTAGTGCATGTCTTTGACTCAAGCCTGTAATTTAAAAAATTATATAACCTACAGTGCACTCCTGGCACTTATTAGCAATTCATTATTTGTCCACTGGAGGGTGATCTCAATAGTGCAGCGATCTCAAAAGTTCAATCATTTAAACTATCATCACGACTCATGGTTGGCTGCAATGATCTATGACTTTACACCGACGGTTTTGCTGTAACGGATGGTTATGTTGCTGAGAGCCCATGGAGAATGGAGAATTTGTGAACACCAATCAGCATACAACGCATGTCTTTGGAGTGTGGTAGGAAACTGGAGTACCCGGAGGAAATCCATCAAGAATGGGAAGGACATGCAAACCCCGCGCAGACCAGAGGCGAGACTCGCACCCCAACCCTGGAGGTGAAACGTAACAGTGTTGATCACTAAGCAACTGTGCTTCATTTTGCCATAGCATCTTTTTTCTGAAGATTATGGTTGAAGTAATGTTTATGATCTTTAAAAGGAACATCACATCACATATTCCTCTGAGACATGCAAAGCCAGCAATGCTTTTTTACCAAGGAAAGCATAACAATCACAGGAGGTTACTCTTCCACATACATGAGCTCCAAAGCAGCCGCTGTTACTTACTGCAGCTTCAAGTGAATCAGAAACTGGGGGGTGCAAACAGGTTGAAAACCCTTGATCTATAGTGTAAAAGGTTAGTGTTTATTTGTTTTTGTTTTGTTGTCAAGAAGAGCGTATACAGAATTTACGTTTACACATAACCGCTTGAGTATTTGTAATGTGTGTGTGCATAAGTGTGTCTATATACTGTATGTACATTGGATGTTAGACAATTAGAATATATTTTGGGAGGTGATGAACGTTGTCATGTATTTCCACAAGAAATTGTTTGTAAAATAAAGCAAATGTCCATCCAGGCTTTGGTGTCTCTGGGTGTTTGTCTGAGCATGTGTGTGTATGTGTGTGTGTGTGTGTGTATGGGTACCAGATTTCAGTGTGCCATAGCATCGATTCTGCATCTCTGGAACTGTACTATAGAGACGAGCACCATTGCTCCAAAAGACATTTCCTCACTTGGTGTGTGGATGACGTTGTGGTCTAACAGTATATAGACGATTATGAAGAATAATACTGCATAATCGTCTATATACTGTTAGACCACAACTACTTCTTTATCAAAGTTATCACAGGTCTCAGAGCTCTCCCAAAGTTTGTGTGTTAGTGCTACCACTGAATACATCTTACCTCAAACGGCCTCTGTTTCACTCCTCTTCCAAACATGCTACGCCCCACCATAGAACATCAGAGCTGAGCACCAAGCCTCAGATCCAATTTAATATCAATTAGAAGTGAGTCTTCACTCTAAGGGTGCAAGAGACCAAAATATCTCTGGAGAATTCTCTCAGAGCAGAACCGAGCCCCTGTTTTTGTTCTTGAAAGTAACACTTGTTTTTATCTTGAGGAAATATCTTTTAGAATAATGGTGACCTCGCCCTTCGGTGTGGATCCATAGATATAATTCAACTGATTCATATACAGTAGTTACTTTAATAAATAAACCATGAAGCTGGATATATTTGAGTAGCCTATACTTCACAGCTTCGCGGTCCTTATTAACGAAGGCCGATGGAAACTTGGAAAATATAACTTTATGATAGATTTAATAAAATTGAGAATTGATTAAATTAACTCTTGTTGTATTCGGGTGTTCAAGTTAAACTTGACTTGTGATGAAATTTCTAGTGAATGAAGGCGTAAAAATGATTTACATTTACAGAAGACTATAAGCACAATGTGGTGACGAGACTCTTAGCTTGGAGATTTAAGATTTTAAAGAAGGCTGCGAATGGCAGTCCCGGACACAGCGTGGCTTAGAGCCCACTCCAGTCATTCCAGTGAACATTCAGCTAGTGGAGCGCCTGATCCTTTAAAATCGATAACTTGTCTCCAACTTGCATAAGAGATGCATTTGTCTGTGGGAACTGTACACAAAATCATTCACCAACACCATATGCACATTACAGGAACTCTGCTGGGAGTTATTACCACATCCTCCATACAGTCCTGACCTCGCTTTTGGCCATTTTCACATCCATTAAAGGAGTTCCTGGGAGGCCAGGGTTTCACACATGAAGTAGACAGTCCTTTTATGACTCTGCTATACTGAGAAAACTTTCTACCTTGATGCTATTCAAGCTCTAGTCAAACAATTGGATACGTGCTTTAGTGTAGCAGGGGATATAATACAGAGAAATAGAGTACGTTTTTAACTCTCATCACTGTGTCCTGTTATTCTGTACAATCCTGGTTTGACTTGAACAGCTATTGTATGTTCATAAATTAAACTATGATACCTTACGCCACTGTGTGTTTGTGTGTATGCGCGAGCGTGTGTGTGTGTGTGTGTGTGTGTACGTGCACACATATATCGGCTTGATGAGAATATCTTCCTTACTGCAGTCTCCACAGTCCCTTCACTATGATAAAGAGCTGATGAAGAGGACTCTTGGCCGGCCTACTTATGCTTTTGAGGCCAGGCAATATGTCGTAAGTGTGTTTGTGTGTGTGTGGGTGTGTGTAGGTATGTTTGTGACATGTGAGTGTGTTTCTGTTATTCAGCCAAGACTAACTGGTCTTGGTGAAATGTTATAACAGAATGAGTGAAAGGGTGTGTGTGTGTGTGTTAAAGAGAGAGAGTGAGAGAGAGAGTGCATGTTGGAATGATTCAATGGTTGTAAAGCCATACGTACAGACATAACCTCATTTGGTGTTATAATGTATTTTATTTTAAACAAACAGTGGTAAATAAGAAGGTGATAAGCAAACTATTTCATAAATGAGGTTATGGTCTGTCTTTAACAAATGGAATTTCAATCATTCAATATTTAAAAATGGCAATATTATCATGTCTGCTTCTGGTCCCGCCCCCGTCTCTTTCCCTGAAGTCCTCCACTCAGTGCTTTCTAGCTGTCAGTCAGCGTGCTTGGAGGGGTTAATTCACAAAGTGTCACAAGTGCAATTCCTGTAATGAACTGATAGATCCAAAGGCAAGCACTTTGTGAACTTTGACCTTTCTTATACATTTCCGTGTGTGCATATGTCTTAGAATTTACCCCTGGTCCTTCTTGATGTCATAAAAATTGTAGCTGTTTGTTTTGAAATCCATCCTGTAGTATCGACACATGCATATTTCTATATCTGTACTTACTGTGTACAAAAATACATGTAATGTCACACATTATGTTAGTTTGTGTACACTTTCATCAAAATGTGTCCGAAATCAATCAATCAAAGTGTTGTGGCATTAGGGTCATCATTTCACAGGTGTGTTAGCTCTGCAGAACAATAAGTGCTTCCCCCTAGTGGGAGACCATTATATATGCATTGAAGTGCATCTTTGTTGTAAAATATGTTTCCAGGCAATTGTTCAATACATTTTAATCAAAGCTCCAAAACAGTTTGGAACAACCTGCATTTTTGTTTTTCTTACAGATTTTATGTTGAATAGTTGAACAGCACATCTTTATCTTTACTAGTTTTAGCCATTTAGTATGGAAACATACATGGTATATCAACACTGCTACAAAATAAGTCACTACATATGACAGGATTTTGAATATTTATTGATGCAACTCTGTTTGATAAAATTAAATAAAATTTAAATTAAATAATAAATTTCTGGCCTTGTATTTCAAGACCACTTGTGTCTTAACCTAAAAAAAAACACTTTCTTGTGTTATTGTACCACTGTATATAAAGATCATGAATGATTATGATACGAAAAGGAGTGTTGGTCTCATTACCAGGCAGTCATCACCCTGTGTATTTCATCATGATTTGCACTGCTAGTGTTCTCTTTCTTCTGTCCTCCTTCAGCACTTTTCTGTCATTATGTACTTTCTCTCTTTTTCCAGTTACGCTTCTTTTCTCAGCCATTGTCTGGCTACTGCTTTAGATCCCCACCTCTTTGTAATCACTCAACATCAAAATATATATTTTTTCTTTAAAACCTGATGAAGTTCACTACAGTTCAGACACTGAAAATGTCATGTCTAGTTTTTTTGTTCTTGTTGTTGTTATTTGTTTGTTTTCAGGCTTCTCGAATGCTCATTAACATGTCAAAATTTTAGGGTTCACAATTTATTTTTACAAAAAGGCACATTAATATCAGGCAGTCAGAATAAATCATCTTCTTTAAAAACTATTACATTTCAAATCACCAACAATAAAACATTAGTTTGGGTAAATTTATATAATTTTATAATGCATTAAAAAGTGACAGTTTTCACCTAGTGTGTATTATAAGTTCTTACTTAGTTTGGTCCGCTAGTTTGGTTAGGCAGCATTCTTAAGAATGTCTATATAATATCTATAACTTCACTGGGTCACTTCACCGTGTGTGTCAGTTTACTCAGCCTTGTTGAACATGTCGAATTTCACTTCCTAGTTTAAATAGTTTTCTATAGAAGAGTTAGCGACACCATCTGACAGCTGACCTGGTGAACAGCATTTTTCTGGAAAATAGCAGGTTGTGATACACTGGGTTTTCTGGGGCCTTTCTATCATGGCCAACTTTGTCTTTCTCATCAGTTTGTGCTACAATGGCTTTTCGGTGGGATTGGACCAGACAGCTGGCCTTTGCTCCCACAGGCATAGATGAACCTGTCACCAATTTACTGGTATATACGTAACTGATAATGTTAATGTCCTAATGTTATTTAGTGCTCATGTCATGGCTGATTTGGTGAATGTGCTTTCTTATATTTATATATTTCCACTGGCAAAAGTAAACAGAACATTTGGCCATGTTGTGTCTGAAATGTCACTCTCTATTAATTTCTTGTTTATTAATGGAATATCACACCAACAGTTTTAAGGTTATACAGAATACCATGCGATTACCTATATCATTAGCACAGCAGTCTCCAGTCTGCAGCAAATCACAGCCCTGCTGATATACAGTATAACCTTTATCTTGTGATATTAGTTAGTAATACAGTACCACAGTCCTCTATGTCCTACGTATATGTGGTAATTAATGAAATTTTCTATTTAAAAAAAAAAAAAAAAAAAAAAAATATA
>JAQQZT010000011.1:16680725-16694113 GCA_030068275.1 Clarias platycephalus | reverse complement strand
TCCACATCATTGCATTCAGTTTTTATTCACAATTTGTTTAGTGTCCCAACTTTTTTGGAATCCGGTTTGTACAATTAAAGTGAACATATAGTCACACAAACATGAAAAAAGCATTCTATATTCACCGCAAGGTTTCTATCAGACTAACCGCAAGATCCCACTAGTAGCAGCATAGATTTATGGGCATTCCGCAAAATTCGAGAAAGATACGGAAACTAGCGTATGTGGGACGGATTCACAGCTAGTGAATTAATTTATAGAACACCGGCTGAAGACATGATTGATCAAACGGAGTCATGTGATCATTGTTGCTGCGTCTGATTGGTGAAATATGATTTGTCATGTGGTAGATCGACCGGATGCATGTGTATTATAAATGGTTAGAAAAGTAACGAGTCGAATGTAGCTGAGTGTAGCGGAGTAAGAGTAGCATTGATTCTTCACAAATCTACTCAAGTTAAAGTAAAAAGTATGGTGCAGTGAAACTCTTCATAGACGTAAATTTTTTTCAACAAGTTCCTCAAGTAAATGTAACGGAGTAAATGTAACTCATTACTACCCACCTCTGCTTAAATGTAAAAAAGTTCAGAGTGACAGACAGAGTATACTTTTATATTTTCAGGACTGCACATAACAAATTCCATTACATTACTGATTTGCTGGTTGTTAGTATTTAAGCTTTAGCTTTACTATTATTTAGCTTTCAGTTAGATTTCAGTGCCAATGATGTGCTCAGTGACCAGCAAATAAATGAGTAAGTAGTGCTGCCGCTATAGTTACTCTTTGTGTGTCTGTGTGTGTCTGTGTCTGTGTGTGTGTATGTGATGGAGCAGCCCAGATGGTAGCTACACTGAGGAACAGAGCTCTGAGGTCCCGACAAAGGCTCAGACTGATCCCGAGTTTGACGAGTTTGATGATGCTGAGGAGGAAGTTCTGCCTACCATTGGAACCTGCAAAGCACTCTACCCGTTTGAAGGTAACTAAAATGCATGCGCACAAACACACACACAAAGTAGAAAACTTTGATTATCTGATATCTTGTCATAGTTTAGCCCTTCAGATCATTTCCATTTGTTTTGTGCCATTTCACAAAGACTTGGATTTTAATGTTTATGCCTGTGACTTATGAATTGTGGCTATTTTGCATAAAGCATTAACAACAAAATCTCTCAGCTAAACTAAACACTACTAAAACACACATTGGAAATACTCATTTTGTGTCATTTTTGTCTTTTTACTTTGTTCTGTCCGACTTTCCCACTCACTGTCTCTCACTCTCTCTTCTTTCCCCTACCTGCATCCTTGCCTGTCTCTGCCTCCATCCTTTTCTCATTTTCTCTTCTCTTTTTTTCTCCGCTATCCTCCTTGTCTTTCTTCTCTCTTTAGGAAATAACGAGGGCACGCTGGCGTTAGCTGAAGGAGAGGTGCTCTTTGTGATCGAGGAGGATAAAGGTGATGGATGGACGCGTGTGCGGAGGAACGAGGAAGAAGAGGGTTACGTTCCGACATCCTACGTTGAGGTCTTCCTCGACTCTAATGCCAAAGGTACCCTCACCTGAGTAGTACTCTAGGTTCTCTAGCTATGAGGTCATACTGTACTGTCATATATTGTATCATATAATCAGAGTTAAAATAAAAGGAAGCGAATTTGTAAAATATGAAACAGTAACTGAGGTTTAAAGAGTTGATTGAAAAAGTGAATCAAGTACCATGCTCCAACTACACCATAAATAGTAGTTGCTCTCCTCCTGGTGTCTTCTATTTTTGGATATTTGTCACTAAATTCGTGTAAAAGGCAGCTGAAGAATCAACATACATCGCCTGTATTACCCATGTAAAACATAATTGCTCTGCTAAACCTCATAACAGGTTGTGCGTTGTGCAGCAACACCTAAGACCTAACTGCCACGGTACGGTCTAAGGGCCTTTACTGTAAACATGAATTGGCTGCTTTTGTTCCTGCATTAGGGTTCAAGTCAGGACTTTGACTGGCCTTTCCAAAACCCTCATTTAGTTTCAGTTGAGCTATTCAGAACGGGACTTGTTTTGTTGTTTGTTTGCATGTTTCCAATTATTGTCTTGCTGCAAAATCCAATTGTGCTTGATCTTCGTTCTTGATCATTTGATGAAAGAACATTCTTTCAAGATTCATCACAATTCATTGTTAATTTTTGGCAAGTTTGCCATGTTGGTGTGATGTATTTTGTTAGCGTTAAGTCAGCTGGAACAGGATAGAAAAGCAAATATCTGGAACAAATTAAACGTCTTCCAAAAAATTGCACTTTCCACTCATCAGTCTACAGAACATTTTCCCCAAAAAATCGTATTGGTGATTAACATGTTTTTTTAGGTAGAACGTGAGACAATCCTCTTGGTCTGTTTTTCACCTCGCAGATCTCCCACTGTCACCATTTTGTCTCTTTCTAATAGTAGAACCTTAAACAGCAGAGTTTCCCTTACAATAGACAGGGATGCCACCATGCCAACAAGCACCCCTGCCATGCCAACACGACAGGCCATTTTTAAAATCCAATAATGTCCAGTGTACTCTCAGTGAAATAAGCATTTGCGTTTGGGAGCTTCTGTCTTTTATTTTCCTCCCTGCTTCAATTTGAGTCACTTCTGACAGCTTGGGTAAGAAAAACAAACAAACCATTTTTTGGTGAACAGTGAACTGAACGGAACGATTTGCATCATCCTGCATATTGATAGCAGCTTCCAGGTATCATATACAATATCCCATAAATACATCTTTGAGAATGAGCGAGAGAGAAAGGAAGAGAGTACACACACATACTGATTATTATACTAAATACTAGTTCACAGCACCAAATATGGTTGGATTGGATTGTCCTCTGCTTGAATGCCTAGCTGGTTGCTTTGAGGGGAAAAAATCTTTATATTTGATGGTCTGATTTGTTTTTGGAGTGGGATGAGGGTCTACAGCTTGTCCACTGTGTGTTTCTTTACAGGCCTTTATGTATGGCATTAGGGGTTGTGAACAGGTCATACAACCCATTCCAGAGGGTGAGAATGTGTGTGCGCGCGCGTGTGTGTGGAGTGGAGTGGATTAGATTGAAGCTATTTTAATGCAGATGATACACTGGCAGTAATCTGATGCACAACTGAATGAGAAACATGAACAACTTTCTGCTTTTAATAGTGAAATATTTACTCAGAATTAATCTTATATTTAGTTTTATAGTATACAGTATGTATACTCATAGGCTACTTCTTTGGGGACACCTGTTAAAGGCTTTAATCAGCAAATCGCAGCAGCAACTCAGTGAATTTGGGCATGTATACATGATCAAGAAGTTCAAACCAAGTGTGAGAATGGAGAAGAAAGGTGATTTTGAGTGACTTTGGACATGGCATGGTTGTTGGTGCCAGACAGGCTGGTCTGAGTATTTCCTGCTGATCTACTGGGATTTTCACACACAACCTGAATGGCAAGATTGGTTTGAGCTGATAGAAAGGCAGCGGTAACTCAAATAGCATCTTGTTTACAACCGAGATATACCATAGAGCATCTCTGAATGCGCAACATGTTGGACCTTGAGGCAGATAGGCTACAGCAGCAGAAGATCAGAGCAGGTGCCACTCTTGTCAGCTGAGAACAGGAAAATGAGTCTACAATTTGCATGGACTCACCAAAATTGGACAACAGAAGATTTTTTTTTTAAATTGCCTTGTATGATCAGTCTCCAGTCCTGCTGCAACATTTGGATGGTAGGATCAGAATTTGGGGTAAAAAACAATGTAGGAATGTAGAAAATGTAGAAACCATAATGCATGGATTTATACTGCTCTGTATCAACGGTTCGACTGGTGGTGGTGGGGATATTTTCTTGGCAAACTTTTAGCACCAATTGAGCTTGGTTTAAATGCCGCAGCATACCTGAGTATTGTTGCTGACCATGTCAATCCCTTTATGACCACAGGATAACACCATCACAAACTGCTTTCTTGAACTGACAAATAGTTCTCTGTACTCAAATGTCCTCCGCAGTCACCAGATCTCAATCCAATAGAGCACCTTTGGCATGTGGTAGGATGGAAGATTTGCATCATGGATGTGCAGCTGAGAAATCTGCAACAACTGTCTGATTCTATCATCTCAATATGGACCAAACTCTTTAAAAGATGTTTCCAGCACCATTATGAATCTATGCTGAAAATAATTCAGTCAGTTCTGCACCCAGTACTAGAAAGGTTTAAGATAAATCAAAGATGTTGATTTATAAACTTTCCATTCAATTCAATGCAATTAAAAAAACTTTATCCTCATGGGGTAATTTAAGGCATGCAGAGTAGTTAAAAAAAGATCAACTTGCCATGTATCATAGGCATAAATAATTTTTAATAACCCTAACCCTAGTGCTGCATGGCATGATATATTGAGTTGCTTTTTTTTTTTTTTTTTAACTAACTATGGGCATCTAGATTGCTCAGTGATGATGCTGTAATTGTAAAAAAAATTATAATAATAATAAAAAGCCACACAAGCCTTAAAGACCACACACTTGCCAATTAACTTCTTTTGAGGCTAACCTGACCAGACACAAGCCACATTTTTTCAGAACTGGCATGACAAAAAAGCACTTGAGATGGCCCTGCTTATCTTTAACTATCTCTGCCTGGTCCAAATGAAACATGAAACATTGTTGGCGGCTGAGGTGTGATTCTTATCTCTCTGTAATTAATTTTTTATAAAAATCACTGCACATGAAGAATAGCAGAAACATCTTGCATGCATGAGCAAAATAACTCAGAAATGATCTCAAATGCATAACGTTACAGTTTATACATTCTAGACGTATTATAGTCACTCATAAGCACTTTAGGGAACCTGACTAGTAGTATTGCTCTGCCATGATTCAGGCTTCTGTTTACATTTTTCCAGACTGAATGTCAGCTCGAGCCAGTACACTGCTGCTCAGCTCAACTCCTTTTCCTTAAAAAGACAACTTACAAGGCTGACATACTGTACTGCAGTTTTAGCATAGAGTGTGGGTCAGCAGGATGGAATGGGAATTTTATTGTTTGCATGGAGATTTGCATATTCTTCCCATAATGGGTTTCCCATCCAGGGTGAATTCCTTCAACTTGCTCCCAAGGTCCTGGGATAGACTCGGGATCCACAATCATTCTGAATACTGAAGATTAATGAAAGAAATAGATAAATAATTTGGATAATAGTCTTCAACTGCGGAACCGAGCAAGTCAAAAGACTACAGGACTAGTAACTAGAGGTGGTGTGAATTTCATTCTAATGGTTGTCTGTTTGTGTGTCTCTTCTTCCTAACAACGTCTCTGTTTATAACCGTAGATTCCTAACCGAGAGAAGAGGGGACGGGGCAAGTGACTGCATATAGAGGATGCATAAAGACCACTCTTTACCAAAATGGAAAGTGTGAATCAGTGACGATAATGATGACGACGATGATGACGACAATGATGATGATGATGGACAAATTAAGTTGGAAGAAAGAGATGCACAGGAGCCTTTACTTCAGACAGTAACCGAACCATGCCCATGCTACCAATCAGACAAAAAAAAAATCTCACCGTTAATGAGGCTACATGTAAAAATATTGCTTTTTTGCTATGCAGCTTACTAGCAACTGCAGTTGTAATTCTGTTCAACACAACATTGTCCATTAAGACAGAGATAGAGAGACAGAGATAGACAGCATATATTACACATGGGCACAGATAAAACATTAGCTTTGATAATAATAGTCTTGTCCAGTCATTCTCATTTTTTAATGCCTTTCAATTTAGTTTGTTCAAATTCGTTTTTTTTTTTTTTTAAACATATTTCGCACAGTTAACAAGAGGGTGTATGTCTGCAGGATTGGACAAATAGGCCTATTTTATATGCATTTTGAGTTTTTGTGTTTTTACAATCAGGCCCTCTAGGGAAAACTCATACTGGCTTATTTGCACCAATGTATTGCACCAACAGAATTATTTGGTTCGTCTTTTTTGTAACAAGCACTGAATATTGTTGCTTCATTAGCCAGTATGTAGTTATTAGGGGTTGCATAGACTAGTCAACTCATACATTCACAAGTCACCATAGTGAATGTTGACAAGACAGGGCAGTTATAATAAAGAAAGGGGAGGAAACCTAGTAAGTGTTTATTGTTATTCTGAAAAAAAGCCCATTCTACAGTCAAGTTGCCTGTTGTCTAAGACTGCTTTAGTGGAACATTATTGCTTTCGTATCGCTTTATGATTAAAATTATAAAGATATTTAAATCACATACACAGGTATTTTTGTTGTCCTTTAAAGTTAAATAAAGATTCAATAAAATCCTCGCTCTTTACCTTTGTGAATTCCATCATGTACAGGGCCATATGAGAGCGCCAATCTACAGAGACACACTTTTTTAGATGCTGTTGATGCCTTAGTTGAACATCATGGTTATTCCCAACTTTGAAAAACCTTACTGATGCTCCTGTATTGTAGATATAACATCCTCCATCCAAGGAAGGCTGAGCATTGAGCTAGAATGAGGGCTCTGTTAAAGGACACAAGCTTCCTGTCAGTTCCAATAACAACAATTTACACGTGCACTGTAAGAAATTGCACATTCTTAAATAATATAATATGACAGTTTTTTGCACATTTATTGAGCTGATGTATTTATTTTTGTCATACGAGTGTATCCTAAAAAAAAAGTAGTAGAAATATTATTTGCAGCCTGTGTATAGCAGTTCATTCAAGTGTGGATTTGGCACTCTGCTGTCATTTATCAGCATTTACCTGCACTAATAAACTAGCATAAAATAGTAAGGTATTGAAATACTGCTCAACTAGTGACGATTTTTACCCTTGCAACCCCTAGTAGCTACAGTATAAGCAGACACTGTGAAGTTACATTTTAAAAAGCACATTTTGTTAACAGGTTATTTTGCAATATCATCCTGTGGATTTACTATACCTGTCTACAAAGGTCAGCCATTATATGTTATGTGGTTGCTTATGTGCTGTTGACTTACAAATTGTTTTTGTCTTTTGATCAGAATGAAAATGATTTTATGGGCAGGCAGCTAGCTGACCTCAGATCAGAGCTAGACAATGCTTTTCCACTGACACAGAGCAGTTACTAGAGCCAGTACTGGTTTCGTTCACAAGTAAAACTTTTTAAGAATTCACCAAGAACTCACCCCGTTTTTTTTATTGAAATGAACATTGTACAATTTGATGCATTGTTTAATTAGCAAGATAGACTATATTTGACAAGATATTCAGCTTTCATTCACACATGTGGTTGTGAAATTCATAACGCCCTTTAAAAAAAAAAAAAAAAAAGGAATAGTTCAAATAAGATTTAAGTACAGTATATACTATGTCCCTTCTTTACCAAACACTAACCAGCCATCAGCCATGTTCCTGTCCGAATTCTACTTTTCTTTTGCACTTGTGCTATAAGACTACTGTAGAAGAAATGCAACCTGTTGTCCTGCAGTTTAGCATCAAGGAAATGTCATGATTAACTTATAACCTCATCTCAATTTTTTTTTGTATGATTTTATATAATGCTTCATAAACGGACAGAAAGTCATAACAGCCATCTTGGGGCTAGAGTCTAAAATTAATTGGCTAAATAAGCAATATGTCCAAATTAGTTGGGATAAAATTTAACATCAAAATTTATTTAAGCTATGGTTAATGATAAGCTAAGGTTATTGTCTATGTGGGATTTCTGTGTATGGTCTCCCCTAACCAGGCATGTACAGAATCTGACCTGGGTTATGTAGGGAAACTGATCATGAGGCAATCTTCAGCATAAATGATGCAGGGTGTGGTTATTAATGAAACTCTTAAGATCATATTTATATAGTGAGCCTAATTCGAATGAGGCAGACAGTGGCTAAATGTGTCCTTCTTAAAGATTTTGTAAGTGCAGCTTCATGCAGAGGGTGTATTTTATTGGATCACAGTAGGCTCTTTTCCTGAAAGTGATGATTGGCTACTCATTAGATTTCTTTTCTGTTTTTTAAAATTGATCTCTTGGTTTTATATCCAAAGAGCACATTTCAGTTAGGTCTGGCATTTCTCTACCATTTATGACATGCTCACAATGCAGTATGTTGCTAATTCAAATGCTGGTGTTTTTCTCACCACTGCAGGTTTTTTTTTTTTTTATGTAATTGCAGCAATAGATTAAAAAAAAAAAATCACTGTTTTAAACAGATGCATTTACAGAATATAATACTGGGGGTTTTTATATGTAAAATTAGATCTCGTACTACTTATCTTAAATGAGATTCCAGAACCTGAATGATCTTAATTAAGTTAACATATTTATTTATGTATATGGTGTGTCAATTCATGTCTTTCAAGGGGAGGCAAGGCATTCAGTTTGTATGATGATAAACTGTAGCCTATACAGTTACTTGAGTTATTACCTGTGTTAACATCGTAGCACCTCTGCATGTCATTTGGTGGAAGGAAACCATGTGAACTTGTGACAAGCAACAGCTATGTGTCAGTGGAAAAGCAATTGTATGCACAGCTCCAGCAAGAAACACAGTTCTTCTGCAAAAATAAAAAGACAGTTTTACCATGTCAACTCTTCAGCAGAGACTGTATTATTATGGATGAAATACACCATGGCTTTATTCTGTGGTATATGTGATTAATCTGTTTGATATGTGGTTTAGAAGAGAAAAGGCATTTGTACTTTTTTTTTAATGTTATTTTGGTTTTGTAGACAACAAGATGAATCAATTTAATATTGTTTTCTTTCAGGAATTTCCTTTGACTACTCACGCTGGCACATAATTCTTTTTTTTTTTTTTTTTTTTACTTTCTTACCTTCTCATAGAGAGATTCTTTCTTCTGTTTTTCTCCTTCATATTATTATTATAGCTAATTTTATTTTCTGCTCATTAAAGTTATTTGTGAATGATGTTTTTTTTTATCCCTTTATAAAACAGAAGCCAGATTCCTGTTTTTAAAAAAAAGTTATTGCACCATTAAAGAGGTTTTTATTGTTTTGCATTGTCACCACAAGATAAATATCTCATCTCAACTGACCTACAATAATGATGAAACAAGCTGTAAATATGAAGCCAGAAACTGTTAATGCTGCCTGAAAAGATCTTACTGTTCTGAAACATTCAGCTTCCCTGCAAACACACACACACACACACAAACCTGGCTGTGCTGTAAAGCGTGTCACTCTGGCTCAATGCCAAATCAATAAATATAAATCTATAAAAATGAATTATGGAAATAATAATGAGGAAAACAAATATATTTTTAAGCTTTGGACTAATAATAAAATGTTCCCGAATTGTACTTCCTCTGCTGAGCTAAGCAAGTGTTTTTTTTTCCTCATCATGTCTCCAAATTGTGTTTTGTACTTTTTTTTTGTTGTCATTTGTGTTCTGTTTGTTAAGCTTGGATGTCAGAGAACTGAATACTTTATATTGTGTTAACTGTACCAATTAAAATACACCGGAAATACATGATTGTATGTCCTGGTGCTTAATAGACAAACAAGTAGAATGAGGTTTCCCTGTGGTGGAAAAAAAGAAGAAAAGAATGTGCCCGATTAAGAAAAACAATTAATCTAGGCATTAAAGATTAAACTAAAATTAAAACAATGTAGTTAAATATAAAGAATAGAGTAGTATTATATACTTCCGCTACTCTAATACTAATATAAAATCTTTACAAAAAAACATACAGTGCTGTGCATATATATTAAGCACTGTGTTTTAATGTAGGAATAGTTCTCCAGGCTTCCTAAAGAACTTTTTTTACTCTTATTTTCAGTCCAGCCATGTACCTGACCAATCTCAAATGGATGTTGAATCACTCACTCATCGTCTATTTGGCTTTATCCTGTATACAGGGTTGCAGGGCATCTGGAGCTTATCGCAGGAGACTTAGGGCATGTGCCCTGCCCTGCCAATTCAACGCAGGGCACACACATACCACAACACACCCTAATTTGCATGTCTTTGGACTATGGGAGGAAACTGGAGGAAACCCACCAAACACTGGGAGAACATACAAACTTTAAAGCCTTTAAAATAAAAAA
Source organism: Clarias platycephalus (assembly GCA_030068275.1). Classification (NCBI taxonomy): domain Eukaryota; kingdom Metazoa; phylum Chordata; class Actinopteri; order Siluriformes; family Clariidae; genus Clarias; species Clarias platycephalus. Next base: position 16,684,046 of record JAQQZT010000011.1, on the reverse strand, counting down.
AATAAAAAAAACATAAGGCATGAAAAAGTGAGAAACAGGTGCAGATAAAGAGACATGATCACGTCAGTGTAGTATACTTCTAATGTTGAATGCTGAGTGGTTGGAACAGAAGAGACTGTTGCAGTAAAACATTTATTCCCATTTCTTTTATTTAATCTACAAATAGGATTTTATAATCTGAGGCAAAGAATGTGCTAAATGTTTTTTGGAGAAATACTTGTATCTGAGGCTAAACCCAGGGTTTCTGCTTAGGTGAAAGTGACTTGCCTCCAGACAGGGAATGTTTTCGTCACCGACTTTGTGGTCTCAGCAATTAAATAAAGATTAAAACTAAAGTTAAGGTTCTCTTTAAAAAAAAAAAAAAAAAAAGTCTACCACAACTAAGAAGGCATCCATATTGTTTTTAGGTGATGATAGAAAAATTCACCAACCTTATTTTTTTATGATGAAGATAAATCTGTATACAGCCCTCTTTAATTCATTTCACAGGTTTTTCTAAAGGATTGAGATCTAGGTTTGGCCCTGGGCCATTCCAAAATTGGTACTTTTTCCCCCTCTTTTGAAGCGATTCCTTTGCTGATGATGAAAGATTAAATCTGGAAGGTGTCTATCAGCGGCTTGCAAGTTTTGGAGCTATCTATGATTCTGTCTATCCTGACTAGGGGTCTAGTGCCAGCTGAAGAGAAGCAGCCTGATAGCATGATACTATGATGGGGCCTGGGGTCACTGAGTGCTTAAGGCATTGTCATTGAGCCTCAACCCTCTACTGCTCAGATGTATAATAGCTCTGGATAAGTGTGTCTGCTGGATAAGTATGTCTGCTGAATGCTGAAATGCCACCACTATGCTTCGCCATGAGTATGGTGATCCTCAGGTGTCATCAGAACAGCACATTTTTCACACGTGGGATTGTGTGCATGCTTTGGCAAAATTTAGGCAGGCATGGATATTCCTGTAATACTCTTGTACCACACAAAATTGCAACAAAGTATGTTTCTTTCTTTCTTTCTTTCTGAATGTCAGGCACTTCTATCACAAACTAGCAGAATGCGAAATGGAAAAGGACAGGACAGGAGTAACAGGACCATGTAAGCAAACATGAGGTATAAATGAGTATATGAGGACTTTGCAGCTTGTTTTTGGCACCTGCAAAAATGTATTACTAGCTTATATTATAATATATACTATTTTAAAAAATCTCTTTTTCCTTTTCCCAATCTTTGTTATATTTTTCCATACGTGAACGTCTTTGTTGGCGGCATTCTTGAGTAATATGGAGAAACCTAGCTTAACACGGTCAATGGCATGATTTTTCTTGTGGGGGCGGGGCTACAGAACCATACCAGCTCTGGAGAGCAGAATCTCTATGGTCTCTGTGCATGTCCGCATGTGGTGTGTGAGGGAATTGCGGTACTAATTAGTGCGAGGCTGTGTATACAGCGTCAAAAAATGTATTTGAGAAAAACGAGATGTACAAAAATTAAGTCGCTTATCAGATTTTTCTGGTTATATTTTCAAGCGACTTCAAAGAGAAAGAAGTCGCTTGAAATATGATTTCGTATTTTAAACGAAACCGGCAACGATGGAAGACGGACTGATTTACTTCCGGAATCATCCGGCAACGTCATGTGGTTCCGTAATAGGATTGGTTTGAACGCGCTTCTATGCAAATAAGTAATGCATTGCGGTACAGGAATAGATCTTTCCTATAGAAAAAAATACGAAAGTTATATATTGCACATATAATTTACTTATCAAAGAAGCTTTTTTTGTTTGTGTTTGTGTGTTTTTTTCTTCTATGGCACACCTTCTGTTTACTAGAATAACTTACCGTCAGTCAAACAGTCATGCTCATTACACCCGCTATATAATGCGATACGAAACGAGAGGTGTGTGTTGTATGAAAGGAGAGAAGGTTAGCACTCCCCTTGACAAGGATGGAAGAGGTCCTAGTGGCCTGCAACACATATATGGTTAAGGCACTGCCACCTACTTCGTGGCATCTCTAACCAAGTTTTTTTTTTATTATTATTATTTTTTTTACGTATTTCATTTATAACGGAGGAAGTCAAAAACAGACAATGTGCTGTGGCTGGGAATATTTCCACAACAGGCACATTGCAACAGCAAATGAATAAATAAAGTTGTAAAGATACAAGTTGACTAATCAACTTGTCAACCTGTTAACGCTTTCACACTTCCATACTACCTACCTTTCATTAGCTACCTGTACTTAGGGCACTGCTTTGAATAAAACGCTGGATAATGTCAGCTATCAAGCAAGTGGCTCAGTTACAGGCTGATTTATAACGCTTGATTTTTTTGGACCATGGTAAAAATAAATATAAATGTGAAAAATCTGTGACTACAAGTTAGCATTTTACATATTCATTAAAATAACACGGTACTGTAGTTGCCACTTTGAAGTAGCTTTTCCACAAAACTACTATAGACTATATCTAAACTACTGTCTGTGTGTAATATCTCACAGTAATATCTGTGTGAACTTGCCAGTGATGGTTAGTAATTAGCAAAAAGCTGCAAATAGTACTTGCAGTATTTTGATGCTGCTTGCTGCTTCACTGACCCTAGATGGCGGCAGAGCACCAAAAACATGAATTAATATCTTGCGGTTTCCTGGAGTCACCATGTTATGGGCACCTCTCTCTCTCTCTCTCTCTCTCTCTCTCTCGCACACACACACACACACACACGTAAACCTATTAAAATGCATCATGCTTTAAGCATCCTCCATACACCACTGTACAGCAATAACACTCAACCCTCCTCGTTATTGAAGGGCTGCTTTAGTCAGTTACTACAAACTAAAACATTTTCCTCGAACGATACTTTTTTAAATGGAGGATAAATTATTACTACAAATCGAACTATTAGCTGTTTGATTAACCCTAGTATGGAATTCGAATAACTCTAATAAATCTTATTGCTAATTCCTTAAACAGTCCTGGTTGCTAAAGCAGTCACTCTATAATCGTCTTGTGTAAAATATTACAGGTTGTTATATCGTTATCATTTTATTTTGCTCAGGATTGCAGTCGATCCTATCCTAGAGTCCTTCGCAGGGCACCATGCACACTAACATTTATTCACATACATTTGAAATAACTAACAGTAACCATGATAAAACAACTCCAGTAAGGCCATTCCAATAACCAGCAGCTGTCAGAGGTGGAAAGTAATGAATTACATTTACTCACATTACTGTAATTGAGTAGATTTTTTGTGTACTTTTTAAAGTAGTTTTTAAAATCTGTAATTTTACTTTTACTTAAGTATGTTTTGTTTAAAGTATTGTACTTC
>JAQQZT010000011.1:16664283-16677749 GCA_030068275.1 Clarias platycephalus | reverse complement strand
GCGAGAGGTTACAGCATCACTCGGAGGCGATGTGTGTACCTTAATGAGGAAAAAAAAAAAAAAACTTAAATGATTTTAGCTAATGGCTGCAATAAAACAAAGAGTGAAACATTTAAGGGGGTCTGAATACTTTCCGTACCCACTGTAGCTCTTTCTGCTGAGCCAGAGCTCCTGGTTAAGATCCTGATCACCAAGCTCTTGCCAAATGTCAGTGCGCTGATCCCCCTATTTCAGGTGATTCCTACTCCCTTATGAATTCATTTGCATTCTTTTAGTATTTTGCATTCTTTCGCAATACTATATGCATTTAACCTAGAGCCAGTTTTCCTTGGAACCCCTACTAGGGCCTATTTGTCCCAACAGCATAACCTTTATTATCAATGGGGCACACAAACACCTCTATTACAATAATGTAGTGAGCCATTGGAGGGGAGGAATTTCCACTAACAGTTTTTTCTGCCTACTTTTTAAACAACCACCAATGCTTCACCTTTATTGCTACTCTGCCTGGCTAAAGAAGTCGCCATTGCAGAAAAGTCAAATTACTAGACTGCATCAAGCAAAGAAAACAACTAAAGAGATTTGAAATGACTGGAACTGGGTTAAGTATTTAATATATTATCAAAACCTGGAAAGATAGTGATGCTAACTACCAACTTCATGAATTGAGATTAAGTAAACACATTTGGTGAAGTTACATGAAAGTTAAATCAACTGCAAAATCCATAGCAATATTTAATAGTTAAAATAAGAGCATTTATATACGCGCACATTGTGATTAGAACTCACCGAATTGGAACTATAGAGCTGTGTGACCATAAGAAAACCATTTGTTAGTGAGAAATCAGAAAAAATGCTTTTTTGCTAATTTGCTATGTAGCATAAAGATTGGACTTTGGAGCAATTCAATTTAGTGCTATTCCAGAGAGATATGCATGTCAGGGTAAGAAGGGTAGTGTATGAAGTGATGCATCCAGCATGCAAAGTGCCAACTGTACAAGCCTCTGGAGACTGAATGTCCTGAAAGATAGGATTATCTCATCTTTGGAATTTTTCTTCTCTAATGGCACAGGCATATTCCAGGACTTAAATTAGGAAAGAATGGTTCTGGGAGCATGAGGAATATTTTTAAAACATGAACTGGCCACCACATTACATAAAATAAAATCTTAGAGTGTGCTACGTTTTAGGCCAGGCAGTGTATTGTATATCTAGCCGTCTCTTCAGTATCACACAAAAGAGCTCTGCTATGGTATGGCACTGAGTATTTAGTTGCAGCTGTCAAAACAGTGTAGTTCAGCTCCTTTTGCAGGAAAAGGGTGGGTCATATACTTAATATTTATTTAAACTTAAATGCGTCCTCTATCATAGGGTTAAATTAAAAATGATGTATTGGTAAACATCCTTTTTAATAGTAAGATTGCTTAAAGAGAGGAAATATAAACACATGCATGGGTTTACTGGGTGAAGCTCACAAGCCTATGAAGATCAGGGATCAGGGATAAAAAAAAAAAACGTTTGGTTGTACCTTTTGTAATTTGTGGAATGGATATCCATGTTCGTTGCTGCTGTTTGATACAATTTACAAGTGACCATCATGGACACCATGACACAATATATCAGAATGTAGAGGAATAGTTTTGCTTTATAGTAAAATAGTTTTTGTATTTAAATGTGAACCACAGGTGAAGCCTGTGGCTAGCTAGATCAAAATGTCAGACAAGTAGAAGAGTACTTGAGAGTGCTTCTCATAAAAGAAAATTGTTACAAGAGAAAAGGCTCAGGAGTTAGGAATTAATAAAAAGATTCCAACAATTACAAGGACTAGTCAAGCTTGTCACTGATCAGAGATGGAAATATATACAGTATAGCGGTTTCAACTAGATACGCAGACAGGAGTATCGTTACCTGAGATGTGTGTTGTATATTTGTGTACATGTATGTATGTATGTTTCATAAGATGCATCTGTCCGGTGAAACAGCATGCCCTGAAACAATGCGTGCATTGATAGGTCTTTGCTCACACTATCAGGACTAAAACACATCATAAGTTTGTGGGACAGGTTATTCATTTCAAATAATGGATGCAATTTCTGCAAAATATGCTTTGGATTATCCTATGGATGCTACGTAGGATGGCAAGCAGTTAGTCAGCTACATTTGTTACGGCCCAGAAAAAAGAAGAGAGCTAGTCACCTTGCTTTTATGTTTTATCGCTGCTATAAAATCCCTGTGCTGCCAGCGAGCACTCCACACATGTACAGAGGAAAAAGGTCACGTGAGTTCTGATCTATCCAGTCCTTATTTAAGTCACATGACTGTGGATCAGATCTGTGTCACATAAAGCTAAAAGATTAAAATTGAGTCACTTCAGGCTGGTAACAAAGCCACTTCAAAGCCAACAGGACTCCTATAATGTTTTTATTTATATCAGAGGAACCATATTGAGCTTTGGTTCTTTGACTGCTCAAGAGAAGAGTCTTTAAGCTTGTGGGGTGTCAAGTTTCATACGTGCATAATTGTGAATTATTTTTGATTGACACAAATTTTTCCCACGGTATTTTCATTCCATTGTGTGGGACATCTCCTCATGTTTCAATATAAGTTTCATGGGGTGCATGCAAAACTAACGGCAAATATGCCCACCCAATCGTGAATCAGAAAAAATTTAACTTTTTAGAATATTGATGGTCGTAAGTAATATTGAGCTGCTGACAGGGAGGAGGGATCAGGGAACATTAAAGGATTTTTTTTTTTGTTCTAACAAGATATTATTTTAACATTTTACATTTTAACAAGCTATTTTCACACTATAATATGATAAGTTACTTCATCATTCTCATGTTATTTCAAGATAATGTATTTTCATGTTATAACATGAAGTTATCTCATTATTTCAAGACTATATAATTTAACATTTTTTTAAAAATTACATCAGAATGTGAAAATATCTTATTAAAACATAAAACGCATCTTGTTATAACAATAAATGTCTCACATAAAAAAATAATCTTCGAGTCAGCAAAGTTTATGCTTGAGGCTTAAGTGGTCATCTGTTAATATAAATGTTGTTGTGTTTTCTGGCTCAGAGCAGGACAACGACCATTCTATTTCTTGAGAGACTTCTATTTCTAAGACACTTTACTCTTTACTCTGTAGCTATTACAGATTTTTATTGAGAGACTCCATTTGTCTTGGGGTAGGGGCTGACCAAACCTCTCAGCCCCAGTGGCGTAATGACAGGTTAAAGCAGGACTGGGGATCACATTTAATGAACTAGTTTAGCAGAATAGGATATTTACGGATTAGTTCTTATGGAATTGCTTCACAATTTCCAGGATGTCACAGATTCTGTGACGCAGATCACAGAATTTGCATGTGTCTGAATATTATATTTATTTTTATTTAGTCAGGAAGCAGGCTAACTGGTCACGGAATTTAAATAAATAATTTTTTGAAAAACATTTGGGTGAAACACACCCGGAATATGCAATCTGGAGTTGCAGAGTTAAACATGCCATTTAAGGTTATGCATTAGTTTTAATGGAGACCTCACTGACTTAAATGTTGGACTGTAACAGCCAGCAAAATGATGGAAATGCCATGGGGATGAGGGTAGGGTGATTCATAACTTGTGGGCATGTCTTAAATCTCAGGAATTTCTTTCTGATAATTCTTATTTTATTGGAGGTGGCATAGTGGGCATTCTTAATAGTGTAATATAAAATCTAATATTTGACTGACATAGTGAAAATCTCCTGTAGTCATGAGTAATGATTTTGTCGTTGTTTTAAATTCTATTTTATTGATTTTAAAAGTAAAATCAATAAACTATAAGTTGTAAACAGTAAATCATCTATTTAAGAAAATAATTCTTATAATTTCAAAATCAAGCCCTCCAAAGAGTGCAATCCAAAGTGTTCCACATACTGAGTGGCCCCCAAATGAAAAACATACAGTATACAGTATTGTGAAACTAGATAGTAACATTGCAGAAGGCCTTGTGAAGATCCGGCTCGTCCTGGAAGATTTTCTACTTAAATGCCAAGACTGAAACCATTGCGGTGGTTTCAGCCTTGACACTTAAGTAAAGAAAATAAATCATTAATCACCAGGCAGAGGGCTGGACATGCTTAGCATTTTTCTTGAGAAATGCTTTCTTAAAAGACTGCATGGGATTGACACTGACTAATTACCTAGCCTTGTTAACCAAACTCTTAGTAGTGTTCAAGATAATGATGCACTTCTCAGATATTTGTACTGGGAGCAAGATAATTCCTCATCAGGAAGAGGCCATTTTATTCTGATACATAAAGAGCAAAAATGGCACTAAAAAGCAATAGCTATGTACTGTACAGTAGAATGTAAATAGCAATCTATGTAAATAAACCTCTGAAGTTAAACATTAAAACAAGTACCATAGTCAAAATTGTATTAATTTAAGGATTTACATGATACATGTTTATTAACATTTTTTTATTCAATTCAATTCAATTTTATTTATATAGCGCTTTTAACAATGGTCATTGTCTCAAAGCAGCTTCACAAAAAGAACAAGATTTTGTTTAGAAAAGAAAATAATTGTTAGTGTGTATGTGTGAGAAAATGTGTATAGGTAATAATGAGATGAATGATGAATGTAATGTCTCTGATGAGCAAGCCAAGGGTGAAGGGTTTTTTAAAACCCTATACTTTCATACCTTTCACATTTATTTGGGATTCATCTAAAGCTCTTTACAAAGGATTTTTTTTCACTGTCATTGCTCCCATGCTCTTGAGCAAGTTGGGCAATGGGTTACATAATTTCTATAGAAATTGTGTTTTCTACGGGGCTGGGTTGCTAATCTGATGACCAATCCCTCTCCTTTCTCAACCAACTCCGGGCATAGGATTAATTGCTTTGCTCAAGGCCCTAACAGTGGCAACCCAGCTGAGACAGGGTTTAAACCCCCAGCTCTCTGATCAGCAATCCAGAACCTCAATGCCCAAGCCATCACTGCCCTTTTACAAGGAATGCTTCTTTTATTTAATCTTTTCCGCAGCTATGTCCAGGTCAGATGGTCTGGTTGTTAGTCAGGAGATAAAAAACTTAATTATGAGTCCATTTAAAATACTTTGAAATATCAATTCAGTTTGATTGTTCAGTAATTGCTTCCCATAAAATTGCAACCACTTTTCAAACTTTTTTTTAAATAAAGTGTTTATTTCTACTCAGTGACAAAATTTCAGAGTATTTATGGACTTCCAGCATTTTTACAGAAATTTCTATAGGCTTCTCTGAAGGGGTTATACATGGGTTATACCCTCTTTTCAGTGGATAGACCATGCTGGCAAAATGCTTTGTTTACGGGACAAAGTCAGCTACGACATTACAGTCAGATAATATATGACACACTTTGACTGGTGATCAAGGGTGGAAAGAATTACCATATACTGTATAGAGCTTATTTACTGCAGGCAACAAAGCTCAAGTACTGGGATGAGTAAGGTTAAAAGGAGTGTGCCTGGATCTCTTAGATCCTTTTCATCTCACAGAGTTTCACTGTGAACACCTGCAATGCCTGTACCCAGGGCAGTAGTTAGGCCTCATCTGAGCATTGATGTGACATTGAGAGCCAGCTATAATTTGGGGGGTATTGTGTAAATTTTATGTTGGTTCTGTAAAACCAGCTCAGACGTTACCTTTCCACACTAGCAGAGCATGTGATCTCTGGAATTTTAACACAATCACTGTCAGCTAGATCCAGGTTACGTAGTCACATTTTCTTAGAAATTGCAGTCAAGACCATTGCCATTCCTTGCTACTGTGTAAGTTCTGAGCATTCTTGCTGCATGTTTATCCTGTGTACGAACCTTGTTTAGTTTCATGGTTTATTCTTTGGATTATCCTTTGGCCTGTTTACACATGCTTTGACCATTGCCTGTTTATCCACACTGAGATACAATTTCATCTTGGTTTGCTTGGATGTTGTAAATAAAACTTTCGTGCATGGCTCTTTACTCTTTCAATGATTCTGGTCTAAGTTGTTATGAGTCAGTTCATCTTACTTTACTTATGCTCTATTCAGGATTATAGAGTGGTGTAGCTTTAGGACCGAAATTTTATATTGGTCAAGTCACAACACTAAGTCATTATTATATGGAAGTAAAAAGTTGAAAGTTAATAATATTATTGTTAATTATCTATTTCATGGTCTTAATAAAGTTGGAGAATAATCATTTACTACCAGAAACATCAGGAAATTGTACCCCATCAGGAGTTGTACCCCATACGTATTAACAATGACAAATATATGTTTGAATGTAGTACTAAATAAATATGCATATTTAAAGTGCAAAATTAATTAATCACTTGGCATTAATATGAAAATGGGCCAGTATTTGAATGCATAATCATTCAAATACAACAAAACAAACACTGACACAAGTTTAAAAGAGCTAAAATAATAGCCTGTAAAAATAAACAGGAGACCTAAAAATTCTTTATTATTTCCCGATGTAAAGAGTTAGTTGGTTCGATGTTTGAAGTGCATTCTCTTAAAAAAGCATGTGTTTTTAAAAAAATTTTAACGTGTCAAGATCACTTTAATTGCTTTTTAAAAAATAAATAAATACACAAATAAAACTCAGCATGCTTGTCTTTATGGCTCAAAAGTCAAAAAACAAATGAATAGTATTATTATTTTTAAATGCCTTTAGAATCTGTGAATTTGCCCCAAATCCCCAACATTTATGATATCATTACCAGCAGTGTCTTCCTCTGATTTAAACTACGTCTACAGTACATCCCTGAGATCCAGGTGGATACAGAAAACTTTCAGGGTCTCTCTGAAAGAAATTTGTGTGATGGATAAAACGCTCAAAATAAAGTGCAACAATGATATATTAAAGCTTAAAATTTAACTTTAAAATAAAAACACAAGTACAAGAGCTCTCTTGCTTCTTCTTTCCCTCCCTGTAATTTTAAACAAGACCAGAACATTGGAGGGATGCAGTATTTCATGGCTTAGTTGCTTTTTGTTCAACTCAGCAGTTGGTTATCAAATTAATTGAGTTGCACTGGAAGAGGGAAAACCCTGGGGGTGTTGAGGGGCTCCAGGGTTTTAATACAATGTTCTAACAGCACAATCTGTTATCCATCTTCCTCACAAAACCAAAAACATGGGTCATACTCCATAAGGACAGCCAACAGGATTACATCACCTCCACATGTGTGTGAGTCATTTTAAAAATTATGTGCAGGGACTGCGTGTGTATGGTAGTGTATGCGTATAAGTAAAGACAAAGATTTTTTAAACAAGAGAAAGAAATCACAATTTTAATGTTTTGCATTTATTTTTTATGAGCCTAAGAAACAATTACTCAGAAGTGTGAGTTTGTGTGAGGATGTGTCTCTGAAGGATAAGGGCTTGATGTTCTCATAAACTATCAATTTTCATTTTAACCTTTACTCAACCACCTCCGCCTACACTCTTCTCTCCACACTCCCTCATCAGCTTCTGCTAATTAAAAAGAACAAGAAAGAGATTGGGAGGGTAGAGTGAAAGGGCAAAAGTGTTACTTTTTCTTGACGGTTGGAGTGGATCATACACATCAGTTTTGTGGACTTGAAGTTCAACCACATCATACTTTTCAAACATGCATTTTGTCAAATGTCTGGCTTTGCTCTTTATAACTAAAACACAACTCAATGTTTATTAGACATTGTAAAAGTGGAATTGATGTACAGTAAGTGACATATAAAAACTATAATTTGTTGTCTCTTTAAGGAATTTTTTTTTCAATTCAATTCAATTCAATTTTATTTATACAGCGCTTTTAACAATGATCATTGTCTCAAAGCAGCTTCACAAAATAAAAAGAAAATTTATGGAAGTGTGTGTGAGTGAGAAAAAATGTGTTTAGATAATAATGAGATTTCGTTAATGAGAGATTGTCTCTTGATTGATGAACAAGCCAAGGGAAAATCTTCCTGAGATGGCAATAGGAGAGGAACCAGATGGCCTTGAGAGGAACCAGACTCAACAGAGAACCCATCCTCATGTGGGTGATAACGAGTAACAGGAATTATATAATGACATCATGAGTGTTAGGCTGATGGAAGTTCAGTATAACAGAAGTTGACCAAGTTATCATGGAGTCCAGTTCAGCACAGGGATGAGTCAACAGGTGCAGAAGACAGAGGGGGGTCTGGATCACTGGGAGCTCAGGGGCAGCATGTGTAGATCCAAACCATCATGAAGCAGAATCCAGCTGGAGGTGGTTCTTTTCTGGATGCCTCAAGATCCTCACAGGGTTGGCCTCTGCCTACTGAAGCTGGCACAATCTTCAGATGCCTTGGGATGGGTAGAGAAAGAAAGAATATGTGGAAAAGAATTAGTGTAGATGCCGTTCAGGATATTAGCAGCACTAGTGAGAGCTAAACCATTTAGAGCCTTGTACGTAAGTAATGCTAGTTTGTAGTTAATTCTAAACTGAACAGGTAGCAAGTGCAGGGATTATAGTATTGGGATTATATGATCATATTTTCTTGATGTAGTCAGAACAACCACCTAGTAATGTATTACAATAGTCCAGTCTGGAGGTCATGAATGCATGAACCAGCTTTTCTGCATCAGATATGGATAGAATATTTCTAAGCCTGGCAATATTTCTAAGGTGGAAAAAGGCTGTTTTTGTAATATTGGAAATATGATTTTCCAAGGATAAGTTACTGTCTAATATTACACCCAGGTCTTTCACTGTCGAGCTGGTAGTAATAGTACATCCTTCTAAACGCAAGCTGAATTGTGAGAGCTGTTGTGTACTGGTTTTTGGGCCAATAAGTTATATCTCTGTCTTATCTGAATTTAGGAAGAGAAAATAATCGGTCATCCAATCTTTTACTGTATATCTTGGACACACTCAGTTAATCTAGACAACTTGGGTATTTCATCTGGTTTTTTTGAGATGTATAACTGGGTATCATCAGCATAACAATGGAAAATAATCCCATGTCTTCTAATGATGTTACCCAAGGGAAGCATTTATATGGAGAACAGCAGAGGTCCTAAAACTGACCCTTGTGGGACCCCATATTTTACTGGCATTATACCGGACAGTTCTCCATCAAGATCTACAAAATGGTATCGATCAGACAGGTAGGATTTAAACCATTTTAATGCCTGTCCCTGGATATTGATGTGATTTTGTAAGCGATCTATGAGAATATTATGATCTATAGTGACGAATGCAGCTCTAAGATCAAGTAAGAGTGTCGAGATACAGCCTTGGTCCAAAGATAAAAATAAATAATTTGTATTTTTTCTAGTGCAGTTTCTGTACTATGATGGGGCTGAAACCTGACTGAAATTCTTCGAGGATATTGTTTTCTTGTAAGAAGGCGCATATTTGAGCTGACACCACCTTATCTAATATTTTTGATATAAGGTTTAAAATCGGTCTGTAATTTGTTGTATCATTCGGGTCTAAATTAGATTTTTTAAGAAGAGGCTTAATACTGTAACTGCCAATTTGAAAGATTTAGGGACAAGACCTAAATATAGTGAGGAATTAATAATGTTTAGGAGCAGTTCTCCAGCTGTATGCATCACTTTTTTTTAGAAATCTAGTTGGAATTGGATCTAACAAGCACATTGTTGATTTAGCAGTGGTGATAAGTTTGTACAGCTCTTCCTGTCCTATACATGTAAAGCATTGTGGAGCTTTAGGCTGGATTGGAACACGAGAGTTTGAACATCCATTATTTTCTTCCTGGTACTATAATTTTTTTTCATTGAAGAAATTTACAGAAAAGTCTTCACTACTAAACTGTGATGGAGTACTCCCTGCAAATATCTTAGATTTTGTTAGTCTAGCACCTGTACTAAATAAGAAATTGTTTTGTTGGCTCAGATGCTCAGCCCTAGCAGCTTTTAGAGCCTGTCTATAGCTGGACAAAAAAATGTAAATCTTGATTCATAACAAGACAATAGAACACAACATCATTTTTCAGAATTATACTATTAATTATTAGTTTCATGTCTGTGAAGGTCAATAGTCATGCCCAAACACGTGAATCTCTCTGAGTCTTAGTCTAAAGACCACTTCCATATTAAATGTATACTCACCAATTCACAGCGGTTTCAACCTTCAGTTAAATCTGAATTGAACTAATGACTTTGCTTATAAATGGTAACAAACGATACAGTTTATGGGTAAAAGTAGAGGAACTATGCAAGAACAAATGAACAGTTCATTTTTCTGAGGTCATTACTATTACTAACCAAGCACTGCTCAAAAAGCAATTATTTAACTTATTCACTATCCAATAACAATAATAATTACTGACTGTTACAATGTCATGTTGTAATAATGTGGCGCACAGCTGTAAATACAGCTGTAATACAACACAACTTAGAAAATATTGGCAATAGGAATTAATAAATGTGGCATAGTCAGTAAACAGCATCCTCATCTTTACTATTAGAATTATGATTGTACAAACACTACATAGATCTAGATCTATTACTGTACATATCTACTGTAGACACATATTAAGCTGCATTGTGACTATGTTGTTAAAAGCAATGTATAACTCTCTGTAATTAAAGCTTGGTATGCAACTTCAGTTAATTTCAGTAATTCTACAACAGGTAGAAATTGAACATGCACTATTTCTCTGGTTGAAATGTGGATTTCAAATGACATTTCTCTGGCCTTGCATAGCTTTTACATATTGATCTTGAAAATCTTGTTTGTAGTGTACTTATTACTATTTAATTAGATTAATCTAATCATACTATTTTATTATTATTTATTATTTATTTAGTTCACCTTACATATTTTGCTTGAGTGGAAATTCTGCACTTAATTTAAGAGTAATAACATTCTTTAAGTGCCAACTTAAAGAAAAAGAAACTTAAAGGAAAACATCTGGTTCCTTTGTGTCAGGCCAGAATTCGGTGTTTTTGGTGAGTTGGGTTATCAGTGGAATTGGATCGGATGGGCTACTCCTTGGTCCCCACAGGCAGAGATGAGTCTTGAGGGCCCATGATCTTGTTACCAGTTTACTGGCATATAATTGATCATCTTAATATGTTAATATTTTGTGGTGTTTATGTTATAGTTAACACTACAAAACATGTTATTGGTGCACAGCAGTGGCTTGTAAGCCATAGATTTTGGTAAGGCACGATTCATAATAATAATAATAATAATAATAATTTTACATTAATTATGACATAACCTCAAACTAAATTAAGTCGAGATAATATCATACTACCTTCTTATTATAGGCTTTTGTTACGCTGCAACAGACAGGTAGTAGGGTAGTTAGTAGGCATATCCTAGTTTGTTAGAAACATTGGGGCTAATGCATAACATTCTGTCTAGTTTTAAACATTGAGCTTCCATTGCCCATTTAAGGCACTACTTCAGACCCCATTAAGTTCCAGTAAGTCTCTAATTGCAAAGTTTAGTGCAGTAAACATTAATCCAGTTACTAACTGATTATAGGACAATCATAAACTTTTGAATTTTGCAAAAGATGTTTGTTGGCTTTCATTTGATTTACCATAAGTAAACTGTTTTTGTTTTAGTAGAGATCTGGCTCAGTCTGCTTCTTTTTAGGATAACTGGAGCTTGTTTATTCACCTACTAGAATATCGGGAAAGAAAATCCTTAAAATAGTCTAACCTAAAGGTAATGAACTAATGATCTAATTTCTTTCCCTTATGTAGAAGCATTATTTTTCTTATCTTAGTAATAGTTCTGAAAGTAATTAATTCTTTCCAAACAATATTATTCACAAGAGCTTCAAATAAAAAACTGGAATCTTGTCTTTTACTAGTGTTGTAGCTGGTGAGCCTCTGCATTGTGCTGGACTGAATGCTGACACCAATGCCTATTTGGCGTTAAGTCCATTTATTCTGACAACAACAAGTGACACAGAAATATCCCGATGCAAAATATCTGCCTATGTCTGCTCTTACAGAAACAAATATTCCGTTTTCACTTTTCACAGTAGACATTTTTGCAAAGCAGCTTTGTAGAAATTAAAACATCTGGGTATAAATCTTAAAACAGGTTTTAAAAAGGAGAAACCAGATTCAAAATAAATTCTTTCTGTAACTGTAACTATGCTACAAGGTCAAAAGTGCAATTGAATAGCAGGAACTTTGTTATAGTTAATATGAAGTCCACTTTTTCAAGAAGAACCAGACCGAAACAGACTTAAGGGGTCCCTGGAAACGAAGGAAATCAGTCATGTTACCGTCCTCAAACCTCTCATGATCTCAACAAGACAGCATCCAATCATAACAGTTCACCATAACACTCTATGCCCATGAGTCACCCAAATCCGCTCCTTTAACTAAGAAAAAAACTATTCACAGAAGGCTTGACTACACAAATAATTTTCCAGCCTAGACTTAAATACTGAGACTGTCTCTGAGTATCAAAGACAAATTGCTTTTTCATAACTGTGGGACTTTGTAAGAAGTACCTCTGGCCTTGATGTAGGCTTAATTATACAAGGTATTAGCAAATAGCCTGTCCTTTTTAATCAAAGTAAGCAATGCAGATTATAAAATGCCAGCAGTTCAATCAGGTACTGTGGTGCAAGACTATTTAGTGCTTTACAGGTCAATGATATTTTAAAATTAATGCAAAATTTCATTTCGCCAATGCAGTGTGGATAAGACACTCACAATGAGTGTTGCGCTCACATCTTCTAGTTTTACTAAGGAGTTTGGCTGCTGCATTCTAAACTAACTGTGAATTTGATTATGATCCACTAACTGGATCGTTTGGTTATGCCCCTTGTGGAACATCCAGAGAATAAGGCATTCTAGTAGTCCAAGCTAGAGATAACAAAAGCTTTAATTGGTTCCCCTGCATCATGTATTCACATGGCCAAAAAAGTCAACACCTGGGTTTAATTAACCAAAAAGGTGATTGATTTTATACATGATAAAAGTAAAAGTCCCACAGAAGAACTGTGCAAAAAGGGAAGAGTGAAGGAGGCACACAAGATTTATAAGTAGAACCAAAGAAGAACAAATGAAGGTCTTAATCTTAATAATAAGAAGGTACATTTGGAGGTCTCGACAGCTCAGATACACACATGGATGACACTGTACACAATACAAATGATGGCCATTCACATATGCTATGTAGCCAGAAAGCTTGCTTCTAACTGCCTGTGGTCTAAAAGAAGTATCGCCTTGCTTCTAGCTGCCTGTGGTTTGGGTAGAAGTATTTCAGTCTTGTCAGAATTATGTAGGAGGAAGTTACTCAGCATCTACTGTCTAATGTCCTTTACACATTCTTCAACTTTATTAGGCTGGTGTCTCTCATCTGGCTTTGCTGAAATATACAGCTGTGTGTCATCAGTGGAACCTAACACTTTAACCTTAACACTGGAAACTAATACCATGTTTACGAATAGTTGTATCCAGAGGTAGCAGATAGAAAGGAAAGGAATA